>RCUC01117506.1:0-22209 GCA_003697995.1 Taxidea taxus jeffersonii
AGGCAAGGAATCTATACTCAGAGAACTATAAAGTACTCATGAAAGAAATTGAGGAAGACACAAAGAAATGGAAAAATGTTCGATGCTCATGGATTGGAAGAATAAATATTGTGAAAATGTCTATGCTACCTAAAGCTATCTACACATTTAATACAATGCCTATCAAAATCCCATGCAATTTTTTCAAAGAAATGGAACAAATAATCCCAAAATTTATATGGAACCAGAAAAGACCTCGAATAGCCAAAGGAATATTGAAAAAGAAAGCCAAAGTTGGTGGCATCACAATTCCAGACTTCAAGCTCTACTACAAAGCTGTCATCATCAAGACAGTATGGTCCTGACACAAAAACAGACACATAGATGAATGGAACAGAATAGAGAGCCCAGAAATAGACCCTCAACTCTATGGTCAACTAATCTTTGACAAAGCAGGAAAGAATATCCAATGGAAAAAGACAGCCTCTTCAACAAATGGTGTTGGGAAAATTGGAGAGCCACATGCAGAAAAATGAAATTGGACCATTGCCTTACACCACACTCGAAAATAAACTCAAAATGGATCAAGGACCTCAATGTGAGAAAGGAATCCATCAAAATCCTTGAGGAGAACACAGGCATAAACCTCTTTGACCTCAGCCGCAGCAACTTCTTCCTAGGAACAACGGCAAAGGAAAGGGAAGCAAGGGAAAAAATGAACTATTGGGACTTCATCAAGATCAAAAACTTCTGCACAGCAAAGGAAACAGTTAGCAAAACCAAAGGACAACTGACAGAATGGGAGAAGATATTTGCCAACGACATATCAGATAAAGGGCTAGTATCCAAAATCTATAAAGAGCTTAGCAAACTCAACACCCAAAGAACAAAGAATCTTATCAAGAAATGGGCAGAGGACATGAACAGACATTTCTGCAAAGAAGACATCCAGATGGCCAACAGACACATGAAAAAGTGCTCCACATCACTGGGCATCAGGGAAATACAAATCAAAGCCACAATGAGATACCACCTCACACCAGTCAGAATGGCTAAAATGAACAAGTCAGGGAATGACAGATGCTGGTGAGGATGTGGAGAAAGGGGAACCCTCTTACACTGTTAGTGGGAATGCAAGCTGGTGCAACCACTCTGGAAAACAGCATGGAGATTCCTCAAAAAGTTGAAAATAGAGCTACCCTATGACCCAGCAATTGCACTACTGGGTATCTATCCTAAAGATACAAATGTAGTGATCTGAAGGAGCATGTGCACCTGAATCTTTATAGCAGCAATGTCCACAATAGCCAAACTATGGAAAGAACCTAGATGTCCATCAACAGATGAATGGATAAAGAAGATGTGGTATATATATACAATGGAATACTGTGCAGCCATCAAAAGAAATGAAATCTTGCCACTTGCGATGACATGGATGGAACTAGAGGGTATTATGCTAAGCGAAATAAGTCAATCAGATAAAGACAACTATCATGTGATCTCCCTGATATGAGGAAGTGGAAATGCAACGTTGGGGGTTTGGGGGGTAGGAAAAGAATAAATGAAAGAAGATGGGATCAGGAGGGATACAAACCATAAGAGACTCCTAATCTCACAAAAGAAACTGAGGGTTGCTGGGGTGATGGGGGTTGGGAGAGGGTGGTGGGGTTATGGACATTGGGGAGGGTGTGTGCTATGGTGAGGGCTGTGAAATGTGTAAACCTGGCAATTCACAGACCTGTGCCCCTGGGGATAAAAATACATTATATGTTTATAAAAAAAATTAATAAAAAAAATGTCAGCCAACATTGCCCCTGCACCATACACCTTTTTTCTCTTTGTTCTTCTGTTTGTTTCAAGGAGGTTTAGACATTTATGTGCTTATCAGCTTAGTGATTGGGTCGAGGGAAATTTTACAGACAAAATGTAAGAGTTGGAGAGAAATGGAAGACTGTGAATCAGATATCATAAACCTCAGTAAAGTGAGGGATGATCAAGTGGTTAGTTGAGGTTAGAAATCATGTGAAGGCAGGAGTGGGGTAGCAGGATACTATCAGCCTCAGAGGAATAGTGATGTTACTTGAGAGTGAAAGAGTAATAGTTTTGAGGTAACAGTGGCTAAGAAAAGAAGGTCAAACCTCATATTTCAAGCCACAGGCTCCTTGTCTACAATAACATATGAACAACTTTTAACTTCTACTTGTGTTCCTATCCTCTGTTCTGACAGTCACTGTGGGACATTCTTTCCTGTAGATTTTCCAACAGGCTCTTAAAAAATGCTTCATCCCTTTCTCCTGTATTTTTTTCACCAGAAGTATAAACCAACACAAGACAGTGAGTGGGTTTCTCACTCTTCTATTTTGCTATTTCCTATAGTTCTTCCCACATGGAGGAGAAAAGTAGAGAGGAAAGCAGCCTCATTCATGCTGGAAGTTCTCAACACACCCCCCCCACCAAAAGGGAGGACAATTAAGCCATCCATACCTGGTTTCTTCTTGAGTTCTCCCTCCAATCCCCAACATCGAAAGGTGAGAAAATGTGGAGAGAGACCAGGAGCGTCACCTTAACTCAGCTCCTTTCTTGTGCAGGAAGAGCTCCTCCTGCAGTGGCTGCTATAATGTGCTGTCCAGTCTGCAGGATGGAGACATCATTCCCTTAGATTCTGGAACTGTTGCCTGCTGAGCCACCATGACTAATACTCCCTCTCTCCCCACAGGAATTGTCCTCCTCTCTAGGGGAGTTGCCTTGCCCAAGGTTATGCTTCCTTTCACAGCTCTCACCTGGTGAATGTTTGATTCACAGGACAAAGGCCTGATCCCCTTCCCTCAACTGAAGGCATCTCTGCAGGGCCTCCCCAGTGTCAGAGCTCCCCATTGCACTGCATGGTGTCTTTGTTGCTACTGCATGCCAGCCTGTCTTCACAGTTGTTGCTGAGAACACCCAAATAGCTTTCTGCTCCCAGATCTGTCTCAGAATCCCCCGTTTCTCAGGGAATCCACCCTGTGATATTTTCTATATCAGTAGTTTTTATATCAGAAAATGCAATTATCTTCTTTCTCTGTCCATGGCTATATCTGTTTCTCTGCCTCTCAGGTCAGTATTCACTCAGTTCTACTCAATTCCACACTAAATGCAATCACGATAATTTCATAGGGGAAGAAAATGTTATGAGTTTCTCTTCCTCCTCCTCTGATATCAGGAAACATCCTGATTCAAAGCTCTAGGATTTTAAATAAAGGGGAATTTTCTATAATTGCATCCTTGGGAAGAAGACAGGGAATATGTGTGTAAACAGGCCTCTCTCCTGCTTCCATATTTTTATAGATATTGGTGCATAAACATGGGATGATAAGCATATAATGATATATGGTACCTGTATGCTGCTGTGGGTACTGAAAACCATTTTTCATAGTTGGATTTTAATCAACACTGAAATAGCATGCACAGGATTTTAGCTTCTGGCATAGATAGATATATCTGTATCCCTGATGACTACATTACCCCAAATGAGCTTCCATTTTGATATTACATAGTGAAGTACATGTTATACTTTAATATGTAAGATATATAACCCTAACATCCCTAAACTCTCAAGAGGTATTTCATATGTTTGTCCTAAAATGATGGGAATATAGGGAAACTTGTGACCCACTATGTAGCAATTAATGCTCAACTCCTTGCATTTTTGCCACTAGCTCTTCTCAGGGTCCCATTGGTATAAGGAAATGGATATAGTGGGGTAAGTCTGACATGGGACAATGTTGGTGGGCCTTTGCTATTTCCAGGTGATTTAAAGTATATCCAGGATCCCAAACTCATCTATTAAATTTTCTCAGTTCCCTGGGTCTTCACAATAACTGATCAAAGTGGGACTTATTCATCCAGGCAACCAGCTCTTAGAAGAATTTTAAAGAGCCTCCTAAACTCTTCAAAGACCTGTGAAACTGTTATTGAACCTCTCAGCTGTCATGATAGTGCTTCCCCATCACTAACTACTAGGACCTTGGCTGGAACCACCCCCTTGTTCCTTTCAAAGCAGTCTTCCCTCATTATCAAGGGTGAGCCTTTCCTTTCTCTTCTTTCTCTACCTTGGCGGTTCTGATAACTAAAAATAGTAGGAATAGTGGTCAGATTCTGTCTGCTGAAATTAGAAAACATTTCACTTAGAATAAACCCAGTTTGTTCTTTCTATGTCTTACATTTTCTTTTCTCCTTCTCCTTATTCTTTTAGATTGAGAGAGAGCATAAGAAAGCATAAGCAGGGGGAGTGGCAGAGGGGAAGGAGAATCAGACTCCCTGCTGGGTAGGGAACCCAATTCAGGGCTCTATCCCAGGACCCTGAGATCATGACCTGAGCTGAAGGCAGGCACTTAACCTACTGAGCTACCCAGGTGCCCCTGTCTTACATTTTCTTATTTGAATTTCTTACTTGAATCTGGCAATTGTTTCTATATCTTTAAACACAAAACTGTTCTCATTGCCTTCTAGCTAGTAAGTAAGAAATTATTTGATGCTACCTCTGCCTCTCAACATTCTTAAGCCTGGCTTAGAGCACTGGTGCGAGTGTTACTATGATTGTTGGAGGGTCTACTTTGAGCCCAGATGCCAGCCCTCCAATCATCATTTTTAGCAATATCATTGTTGAGGTTAATATACAGCTGTAAAAATTGTTCAAATATTGAATAAAGTCCATTTACAGTTGGCAAATGGATTATATTCTATGTCCCTCGCCCAGCCTTCTTTACCTCCCTAGCAGCATAAACACCTCTCCTTAGACTGCCCCTCCCAACCTACCCACAGTGCAATAACTAAAGGGTTAATGCCTGGAAGAGAAGAAGGACCCTGAGAACATATTCCAGTGCTGTTATTGGTACCACTTGTAGTAGGTTGAATAATGGCCCCACCAAAATTCATGTCCATCTGATCCTCAGATTGGGACCTTATTTGGAAATAGAATTTTTGCAGATGTAATTAGGATGAGGTCATACTAGAATAGCGTACACTCTTGTGTCCTTGTAAGAAGAGGACACACAGAAACACACACAAGGAAGAATGCCATGTGAAGACTTAGAGACAGATATTAAAGAGATGCAGCTACAAACCAAGGAGCATCAAGGATTATTGGGAACCACTAGATGCTAGGAAGATGTAAGAAGGGATTTTTCTCTAAAGTTTTCAAGGGAGCATGGACTTCCACCCTCCAGAACTTTGACATAATAAGTTTCTGTTGTTTTTTTAAAAGGGTTTATTTTATTATTTTTAGAGAGGGTGGGTGGAAAGCACACAAGCAGGAGGGGCAGGGAGAGGGAGAGAAGATCTCAAGGAGACTCCATGCTGAGTATAGAGCTCAATGCTGGGCTTGATCTCCAGACCATGAGATCCCAACCTACACCTAAACCAAGAGCTAGATGCTCAACTGACTGCACCTTAAGTTTCTGTTGGTTTAACCCACCAAGTTTGTGATGATTTATTATGCCAGCCATAAGAAACTAATTTACCACTCTGATTAATGCCTGTACATTTCAGTTATGAAATAATATAAATTTCAACACAGGTTGTGTGTCCTAGTCAACATTTCAAGATGTCAGTGTTTTTATTCTTTTGTCCTTTTAGCAATAGGATCAGTAGACCAGCAAACTTCATAACAAATTGCCTTTGGTTCACTACTTTGCTGGTATACCTAGCCTAGAACTGGACATTTTAATTCATTTTAATTAGAATTACCTTCTTGAAGTCCCATCACACCAGGAAGAATTCCCATGAGTAGAATGGATTGATTTCTATCCTGTTGTATTGTTCTTCTAGCAATCTAATACCTGTCCTAAATAGTGCTGCAGAGATGAGAGAGAAGTATTTGGCTCTAGGCTGTGGGTGCTACCAAGCTCATGGTAAAATGCACATCGCACAGATTCTCAGACTCCTAACCTGATGAGCCCCAGCTGTAAGGCAGATCATTCTTTACTGTCCTGGCCCTTGAGCTGGCTCTGCTCAGCACCTGACTGGGTCCTGAAGACTTCTTTTCCCCAACACCATTTTACGTTCTAGGAAGTTACAAGGGAGTAGTTTCTTCAGATGTGCATTGCCATCACCTCTGTTTGTTGATGACCAGGAAAGTTTTAGATCTAGTCAAAGTGCAGTCCTTTGCAAGTACCTATGCAAGGATTAGCTAACCTAGACCCTATGACAGACAGAATGCTCTTTGCAGTGAGGGCTGGATTGGCCTGGATACTAACCCAGCTCCCACGTGGCTCCTGGATGCTCTAGCAAGCATTCCACCCAGGCTTTTGTTAACATAGTCATTGTTCCTGGCAAATAGCCCACCACCTTTCTGTTCTTTTTACCTCCTTGTCTGTTTCTGCCCCTACCTCTTCATTTCATCTGGGGCACCTTTGTCTGATGGGCAGAAAGCACTCTGCGCTCTCTCTTTCTCTCTCTCTCTCTCCTGATGTTTCTCTCAAGTATTTTATTTGTCCACAGAAAACTTTTTGTTTCTCCAAGGGCTGAGACTTTTGCAAAGAGTGCCAGAAAGAATCCTTTTGCTTGCTTATTTTCCCATGATTTCATGAGGCCAGAATGGCCTAGGTGCTGTGCAGGGAGAAGATAAAGAAGAAAATTGTTTTGTATCCATTATATTTTCAAAAATACTATCCTACCACATTGAAAGTATTCCAAAAAATCTTTTACAATTAACCCACAATCTTCAAATATGACTTCCCAGACCCATGAAATACCTTCCAGACAGATGTATGAGTGACCTATGGATTATATAGACTGAAATCCTGTATATTGTGATGAGCTTCTAGATGTGGCCTCTTCACGGACAAGCGTGGCATCTGTTTCATTAACTTGGGACACCTAGTACATGCGGGTTCTTTTTTTTTTTTTTACATGTGGGTTCTTAAAAATGCCTCCTGGAGTCTCTGGAGTCCCTAGGCCTGGGTCCACAGCCCTACGAATCTTGGGCAGAGATCTGCTTCCTCTTTATATGAAAGATAAATAATATTTTGGGGTCAGCCACAGAATCTGAACAGACTGGGAATGTCAATAGGAAATAAAGATGAGAGATACCTGGCTCACAACTTTTAAGAAGGGAAAATATCAGTTGCTGTGACAATTTCATCTCTTTACCCCAACCCAGTGTACAATTAGCATCTTATTCCCAGATTCTAACATGAGACATCTATCACTGAGTTTCCAGGGATATTGCTCTCTTTCTTTTCTCCAAGTGGGAGGTGGGGTGTCTCTGATACATGGATTCTGGAGTCATTACAAGTGGCTACATGGCCTTGCAGTTGTATAAGGCTTTCAGCACTCTTCCCAACTTTATCTTCTCTTGCTTCGTCCTCCGTGTAGCTATTACCTTACCTTTCCATTTGGATCAAACCACAGCAGTCTTTCCTCTTGGGTTCCCAGATCTATTCCTATTAACCCACGTCAGCAGCTGAAATCCACGTAGGCATAAAGTCCAGTCCATTTTTTCCTTTTGGGTTAATGTTATGTTTTCTTCAGTGTAAAACCCTTTTATTATCCATAAACCTCCACCACTTAAAACAAAAATTCAACATTCTAATTAGGCAACCAGATAGTATATGTCTGTGTTATGATGCACTACATCACCTATGATGTGTTCAAAGCAAAAATCTTTAACTTGAATCCTTTAAGCCTTTAGCTGCAGGAAAGCAGTTCTGTGAGTCAGTGTCATAAAACACAGTTGGTTGGGGCAACATGCTAGATAAGAAGAGAAGTAATCAGCGGAACAACCATATTCAACATGTAGTTCTGGATTGGACCTGGTCTGAACCACTTACCTCCAAATGGCATAATTGGTCAAACTCAATTAGATCTAGTAAACATTTTGGTGGTATAAAAAGGCAGAGATTGGTAAATGAAAAGGAAGATCACAGTGCAGCATGTGTGATATGATCTGTTTTAAAATAAAAAACACACAAGTATTTTAGCACCTACATATATGTACATATATATGCATATACATTTAAATGCATAAAAAGATTGGTAAGCATATACAATACTTAGTGTTACTGTAAATGCCTTGTGTTTTTATTTTATTTTTCTTATTGATCTATAGTTTGTAACTTTCTATAAGACATTCCCTTGTAATAATTGCTTTAATTAATTAATTAAGAAAGGAAGGAATCTTAGTAATGATTGGTGATGACTTGCACTGCTTTTGTAAGACATCAAAGAGTTGTTAGAATTTTAATGTGACAGTTCAATCAGGCTAATTATTGTGATTCTTAAACATCAGGAGAGGATAATTCTTCTGGGACTTCATTTCTTGCTACCCTTGGCCCCCTTAATTATTTTTTAAAAATATTCACCATTTAACTGAAACAAGATGGGATCAGGAGGGAGACAAACCATAAGAGACTCTTAATCTCACAAAACAAACTGAGGGGGGCTGGAGGGAGGAGTAAGGAGAGGGTGGTTGGGTTATGGACATTGAGGAAGGTGTGTGCTATGGTGAGTGCTGTGAAGTGTGTAAACCTGGCGATTCATAGACCTGTACCCCTGGGGCTATTAATACATTATATGTTAATTAGAATTTTAAAAAAAATATTCACCCATTTATTAAAAAGAAGTGAAAAAGATACTCACTGGTTAAAAAAATAACCCAAATCCTAATGTCTGAAGCTTTATCGTCATTCATGCATGTCTCCTTTTGTTAAAATGAACCCTTTAGAACAAAGAGTTCTAGGGAGGCTGCCTGATTACCTGAGAAAGAGTACAGAAAGTAGATGGCTTCTAAATGACAGAAGTCTCAACTCTTACTTTTCAAATTTGGGCTATACATTCCTTAGGTTTCAAGAAGCAAAGAATTAGGCAGGTACTATAGTTTAAGTGCTAACTGCTACGTTACAGTCAACAGTGATCTCATCTCTCTCATTCAGTGAATGTCTTTGGAACACAGAACCATGCTGTGTGCCTGCTAAACTGTGCCACCTTTACCTCATCATGTTAAGTCTTCTGTGGTCCTTACAGCATCCATGCAATGTTATGCCATTTTCTTAGCTTCTAATTGTTTATACTAAATGATTGATATGTCATTACTAAAATAGGATACGGTTGAAGAAAGAACTTACTGTGTGTCACAGGAAGCCTCCCTACAGTGAGTTAGCAAAAACAGTCATTAAGCCAGTTATGAATCCATCTAAACTATGCACATTTCTTGTTTTGTCTTCAAGGATGCCTAGAGACACTGTGAGGAAGCTTGCTAAAATCCAGATGCACTGCTATGTGTTCCCTTGATGTATTACTCTAGAAAAACTATGACAAAGTGAAGTGAGGCTCTTCAATAAGGCTTTCCCCCAAGAAAACTCATACTAACTCCTTTTAATAGTATCTTCTAAGAATCTTGCTGTATATAGCTATAAAACTTATTGATCTATGCTTTTCAGAATCAGTATTCTTTGTTATTTGAAAATATTTGGGCTCTAAGTACTCTTCCATTCTTAGTGAAGCCACAGCAACAACTGATAGAAGTTAGCCAGTCTCCTCTTAGTCTCTGAGATGTAGTTGTTTCTAATTAGGATTCCTGAACCCATCAGAGCATCTAGGTTCTTTCTTACAAGCACCGAGCATGCACTGAACTTCAATTCCACTCTCTTTTTCCAATATTTGTTTCATCCTTTCCAATTGAGACATCATTTTTTTTTTTTTTTGGTGGAAGAGATGGCTGTCTCACATATTTTGCTATCATTCTGTTAACTATAAAACTACAGTTCTATTCTTTCTATATTATTCTTGCCTCAGCACTAAAAAGTCCTCTTGGTGTTCTTCCCAGGTGTGAAATTTGAGCTTATTCCCAGTATTAACTTTTTGGACACCTTCTTGCTGCATTCTTCTGTTGATCCTTAGTTATGTCCCTTTATTTCCATCTTTTGTTAATTGCTTTTCAATTTAAACTACTTGGAAAGTTTTCTGTTTAGCCATGAATTTTTAGGCTACTTTGCCATTTCTTCCTCACTGGAGTCTCTTGCAGTGGCCTAGTCAGAGTTATGGTTTGGAGAACAGCTTGACCCTGTGGAACTAATTTTACACTAGTTCATGGAACTGAGTTATCTCTTCATTGATATTGATGGAGCCCTATGCCTGTGACAGCAGACATCTGATTTTGGCACCACTGTGCTTCACTTTCATGCCCCATGGTAGCATCACTAATTGATCAAGGGGCCCTTTCCCATGTCCACATTCTTCCTCAGAGATCTTCTCAACCCTGGGCTCTACAACTACCACCATGTGACCAGAGCTGGAACTTGATTCTCTGTTATCCGATTCTTTTTTTTTTTTTAAGATTTTATTTATTTATTTCACAGACAGAGATCACAGGGAGGCAGAGAGGCAGGCAGAGAGAGAAGGGGAAGCAGGCTCCCAACTGAGCAGAGAGCCCAATGTGGGGCTCGATCCCAGAACCCTGGGATCACGACCTGAGCTGAAGGCAGAGGCTTTAACCCACTGAGCCACCCAGGTGCCCCCCTGTTATCTGATTCTTACAATATTCCAAGATTTTTTATATTTCCACTTCAGTCAATTCCCCTCAAAATCATAGTAAAGAAATATGAGGCATTAAAAGCATAACTTAAGAAAATAACTGTATAAATAATAAATAGTGCAGATTAGGTTAACAATTCAGAGAGGTTTCTTCCTTTAAATATCTCAGCTTCTGGATCATTTTGTAACACCTCAGATGCTTTCTTATTCCTTCTTATGTTCTCCCCAGCCTAGTTTCTTTAAGAACGGAATTATCTATTATATATAACTCTCAAATTTATTTCCTGGTCCTGTCCACTAGCATGAACTCTTAATTCTTGGTTGTTGTTTTTTTTTTAAATCTGCAACCCTTGGCTTGGAGCTCAGGGGATATATTCAGCAGTTATGGTATCATTACTACTTATTAACAGGCTGACATTCAAAGTATTTGACAACTGTTTTGGCTTGGGCACTGACCACTCAGAGTGGGCATTGAATAGTCAACCATCAGGTTGGAAGCTTACTTTAAACATCTGAAAACAGACATACTGATAACAGTGGGTATAACCATTGAATACCTACCTACTTATTTTTCTCTCTCACTTCAAATGAATGAAAACATGCTGAGCATAAATGAACACTTGACTACTTCAAGTGCCTGGTTGGCATGAGGAAACAAAAATGAAAAAGCAGATTCTGTGTGTCTGCTCTTTATGGAATTTAAAAGGCCTTGGCAATTAATGCCTCCTCTGCCTGGAATGCTTTTTCTCCAGTATCCTTTGGGTTCACTCCATTACTTCTTTCACTTCTCTGGTTCATAAGTTACCATATCTGAGTATTTCCTTGCTCATCCTAAAGAGAGTAGTATCCTCCCATTATTTCCTATCCTTAATGTACTATTTCATATCATATATCACCACCCAAAATATTATAAATTTATAATTTGGTTTCCTTACAAATAAAGTACATGAAATCGTGCCCTTAGCACTAGAAAATACCTGACACACAGCAGGTGCTCAGCAAATATGTGTTGAATTGAATCAAATACTTGTTGTGCTATAGAATAGAGGGAGATGGCAGAGACAAAGATAATTGAAGTTCAAGCTAGGGCATCAGGAGGAATAAGGATGCCACTAACAGAAGTAGGAAGGCTGTGAGGCAGAAGTACTTTCATTATAGTTACTGTTTTTGCGCCATATCCAAGGATTTGTCTCTTTGGAGGTACACATTTGATTCATTCTGGAACATCCCACAGATATAAAAACAAGCAGCTAATATTCCAAAATATTTCCTGACATGCACAATTCTTTGTTAGTCATTTGGCCTGCTGCTCTCTTACCTTGCAACATCTTCTGGGACATCTTTACTACAGGAAATGCTACTCTGACTGTCTTACGATGACCAGTCTCCATGGTTAGTTATTACTCAAAGAAAAACGAACATGACTCATGTTAGTCTTTTATCGTTGGCAAGGCTATTTCCTAGAAGTAATATCTAAACATAATGAGGTGTAGAATCTCAGTCGCCTAGCCTAGAGAAGGTTAATGTTGGTCTCAGTTCCCACACAGGTGCATGGGGTTGCAGAGATAATGGAAAAGGGCTGGGAATCCCAGACACAAACAGGACCTCAGGGTCAAAGAGGGCGTCCCAAAAATAACAACTCTTCAAGAGCCAGGGCTTCTCTGGGTGGAAGCCAGTGGACATCAATAGTACACACAGCACTCAAGTGAAAACAGAGGCGAATGATTTGGCAGTTGTTTCCTGACCATATAAAACTATGAGAAAAGTTCTATTAACATAAAGCAAATAGAGGGATTTTTGCAGCTGTACAATGACAACATTTTACATATTAATTCTTGAAACCTAGGAATAGTGGATTCTAGGTGGCTTTATTATAAAAGAGCCCTAGGAAGAGCTGTAACCAGAGTTCCAATGATTTTCCCACTTTGGTGATCCTGAGGAAATTGGGGAGGGATCCATCAGTGTCTGCTGGGGAGGGATGAAGGCGGGGGGAGATAAACTTTAATGAGTTTTCTCTATTGACATCAACCTAGGTCTCCTGAACAGTGGTTTTCAAACCTTGCTGCACATCACCTGGCAAGGCTTTATTTCATTTCTAATTGAAGTGTTGACATATTCGCCTGGAAAAGCTTTAAAAAATGCCTCTTCTCAGGCTGCTCTTGAGATCAGTTAAATCAGAATCTCTGGAACTGGTGCCTGACTTACGTATTTTGTAAAGCTTGCTGGGTGTATGAGCTTCTTAGGGCTGTCATAAAAAGTACCACAAACTGGGTGGCTTAACCAACAGAAGTTTATTGCCTTACAGTTCTGGAAGCTGGAGGTTCAAGATCAAGAGGTCAGCATGGTTGGTTCCTTCTGAAGAATATGAAGGACAATCTAGTCTATGCCTCTCTCCCAGCTTCTGGTAATCTTAGGTATTACTTGGCTTGCAAATGGCTTTTTTTTTTCTGTGCCTTTATGTCATCTTTTCTCTGTATGGGTTTGTCTCTGTGTCCAAATTTCCCCTTTTTATAAGAACACCAACCATATTGGATTAGGGCCCACCTGAATGACCTCATCCTAACGTGATCATCAAGACCCTAGCATCTTTTGGGACTTACAAATTGATTTGACTCATGTACCAGGTTTTCCACTGTACAGCCAGTGAAAGACTCTCATCTAAATCTCATTTGGGCCTCCCTCCAACCAGCCACTTAGAAAAAAAGAGAAGGGGAGGGGAAAAGAAGGGAAGGAATATGAGAAGGAGATGTTGAGAACAGCTCATACTCATATTTGAGGAGGAGGAAGGACTATTTGTTCTTATGCCTCTTACAACTCCCCATCCCCAAGAGATGACCTGCTCATGAAGATAAGCACTCTCTGGCTTCAGCTTCCTCCACTTATTCTGACCATGTGAACCCAATCTTTCCTACAAGACTGATGTAGGAACTTCCTCTGGTCAGTGGTTCTTGGTCCAAAATAAACATTAGGATAACCTGGGGAACTTCTAAAGAAAACACCGAAGCTCAACCCTCATCTCTAGCAAGTAAGTTAGGATCTCTGTGAGCATAAATTGGTCACAGAGATATTTTTAGAGTACCCCAAATTTCTATGTGTGATAGTAACTGCAATTGGACTTTCCCTTCTGCTGTTAAAAGAGAGAGAGAGAAAGAGAGAGAGAGAGAGAGTGCTTATCAGAATATATGAAATAATAGTTTTCTGACATTGGACAACATGAAACACAAAGAGAAGGGAAACTGGAGAGATGAGCCCTATGATCTCCCAGCTTTCTTCCTAAAGACACCTTTGACTCAGTGAGGAAGGGGGATCAGAAGAAGATCACACCTAGTCAGGAGATAAAAATCAAAGTTCAGGAAAGCTGAAGCAGCCATAATTTGTAGGGCAGAGTGGAGGGAGGTTTACAGAGACATCTGCTTAAGGTTTCTTTTGAGTGTTGCAGGATATGGAGCCTTGGATATGTAGAAACACTGCAGGTCCGAGCCCAACCTGCCAGGTAGCAGGAAGGTGAATGATTTCTAGAACTCCCAGAGGACTGGGAGACATCTAGTTCTGGCCAGCCAGAATGGAGTTGATAACTCTCATGGGCAATGCTCTCAGATTGCTGTGCATGTATGTATGTTGTATGTACATGTGTATTCTCAACTATCAGTGTGTTGTATCTAACACAAAAGGATGACTTAATGGATTTCAGTTCTTTAAACAGTGATACATTTCTACACTTGGCATAACATAACAATGTTTGAAATCCACATACAGAAATGATGAGTGAGCATCTGAAGACCTCATTCATGGGTGTTCTCTTACATCTTTACAGACATATAATACTTGGGTCTCTGATAGGAACATTCCAATAAGTATCACACTCTCAAAAAAACAAAACTGTGGTACCCTAAAGAGATACTCTAGGAAAGGAGAAGTTCCAAGTAGCTTCTTAAATCCTTATCTAGGTACAGAGATAGGGAAGTTGGCTGTTTGAGAATATATTTCCCAAAGAATATAGGGGCCAAGTGATGAGCTTTAGCAATGAGAGCGCTATTCAGTTGCTTTTTAAAATGCAGTGGCTGTGCAGATAATTGACTAAAAGTATTATTTCAGAATGAGTCAAATCATGCTCTGTGATTAAGGTACGTCAGATTTTTCCTTGAAATCCCCAAACTTAACACTGAAGCTGTATCTAATAAAGAACTTATATTTAACTCAAAAATCCTTTTGCCTGCATAGTTGGTCATAATTATAAACTTGTATCACTAGGTAAGCAACAGAAGTGGGGGATTTTTTAATTCAAATAAGCATTAGCTATATTGACAATTTGAAGCTAAAAACCCAATGACTCATGTAAAGAAGTGTTAATCACAGCAGAGTGATTTTTATACTTTTAAATGGTTATATACAGTATTTGATTTCATGCAGCTCTCTGCTTAGAATGTTGAAAAAGATCTCATGATATTTCACAGACTCCAAGAGAAAAATGCTGATTTGGAAAACATTCAGCAAATGACACTGAGGTTAATCCCAAGAGGAAAACTCATGCTGTAGAGAATATTTATATCTGAACAATGAGGAGCCGGTGTCTGCCTTAAAATAATATCATGCAAGATCCAGTGAAGCCCACTGGAGTCTAAACTCTGAGACACTCTGAGCCCACTTTTTTTTTTTTTGTGAATGCCATTTTATTTTGAGTTGGGCAGGTAGTGAGGGGAAACAATGAGAAAACTGAACTTTAGATGATAAATTCCTTTCCTGGGAAAAATGTGAACCCTAGTAATATTTTTATCTGATATAGATAATAAGACAAATAGGTATTCAGAAATAGACTAGAAAATTCAAAACAGATATCAGGAAGTAGTATTAAACCAAGAAATTACAAGTATGTGAGAAAGATTATTGTGGAAGAGGGCTAAAAGGTAGAGTGAAGACAGAGACAGAGAGGAAGAGGTATATTCTTGTAGGAATTGTGGAAGCAATCTGAAGATACCACAGGGGAATAAATATAGAATATGTAAGACATGAATAACCTTTTATAGTGTCAGTTCTGATTGCTAAATCTTTTGTGTCTTTAGCCCTTCAGCAGATCTCTGATGGATGTGGTTCTGTCCTCTTTGGTGTACCTGTCTCCTCATCACTGGACCAGAGTGTGACCTGTAGGCCTGCCAAGTTCACTGATAGGAAAGTTATCTGTGGATGAACAAAGATAAATGCATCCCCTACTTGTAAATGCACAAAGGAAGGGTCTTGCTAAAACTTTATTCCTGGGTGGATCACCTATTTTCTCCTTTAAGCCTGATAGCTGGTATACTGGAATCAATTTCTGAAAACAGTAGAGAAGCTTCAGTACCATAGTTATAACTTTTCTTAGGCTCACCCATTAATAAAATCTCACAAGAGTGATCACCTGACTCTGATAATGTATGAAAAGTTTGGCCTGGACGCATATCATGGGAAGGCTCTGATAAGATGTTCACATCTCTGGCTCTTTAGTTTGTCTCCTAGCTTTGCTGTATGACTCTACCTGCAGGAACTAGCCTATCTCATAGCTCTTCCTGTGATTCAGTAATCATAGCCCACGCACTAGCTGCTAGCTGTTCCTTTCCAGTGGGTGTGATCCAGGCCTTAGTGAAGGGAGTATCCTCCGGTGAAGGGGGTATCCCACTCTGACATAACAGTTTCTCAATACCCTTGGATACTTCTTTACAGCACACCAACGAAGTTCAGGGATTTTGACTTCACAACCTCTCAATCAGTTGTTGTATTTGAGCCAGTTTATAGACCCAGAACTTCAAGAATAAAGAGGAATCTGGCCCCCTTGAGGAAGGACTCTGCTATACTGCCAAAATGTATCCTATCAATCAAAGGAGCTTTTCTTTGTCCAGTTACCAAGGTGACTGTCCACTGGGGAAGGGAAAACAATCAGATTTTAGAGGGATGAGTGGATACTTGCTTTAACTGACACTAATTTCTGGAGACTCAAATACCACTGTGGCCCACTGGTCAGAGTAGGGGCTTGTGAAGATCAATGATCAATGAAGTTTTGGCCAGGTACATCACACAGTTAGACTATTGGATCCCTGAATCTACCCTGGGGTTATTTCCTTGCTTGTTGATGCATATTTGATTGCATTATTTTGATGCATACTTTTTGTGCCTAAAAGACATACTCAGCAATTGACATATACCCACATCTGACCTGTGCATTGAGAACTAATATGGTAGGAAAAGGCAAGTAGAAGCTGCTAGAACTCCGTCTAACTCCAAAAATCATAAACTTCAATCAGGAATGCATTCCTTGAACAATTTCAGAAACTAGCGCTACCACCAAGGACTTGGAAGATATGGTGGTGGGGATTTCTACCGCATCCCCATGCAGTTCATAGGAACTGTCTTTGGTCTGTGCAGAAGAGCAATGGGTATTAGAGAATGATAGTGAGCTGTTGTAAACCTCATCAGGTAGTGACTGAGATTGCAACTGTGTTCCAGATGTGGATTAATTTCTAGAGCAAATTAACACATTCCCTGGTAATTCATATGTACCTATTAATCTTAGTTAATATTAGTATTAACTAATTAACTTAGTATTTTTTCTTTATACCTGCTAGTAAAGGACACTGGAGTTGTTTGTTTTCAGCTAGTGGGACCAGCCGTATACCTTCACAGTCTCCTCAGGGTTGTATCAACTCTCCTGCCCTATCTCATAATACACTCCACAGGGATTTGATTGCTTTTCTGTTCCACAAGACATGCTGCTGGTCCATTATAATGATGCTATTGAGTTGCTTGGACCTGGTGAGCAGGAAGTAAAAACTATTCTAGACGTATTATTAAGATACTTGTATGGCGTGGAATGGAAAGTAACTACTACAAAAATTCAAAGGTCTGCCATGTTGGTAACATTTCTAGGATTTCAGTAGTCTGGAGCATGTTGAGTTATTCCTTCCATGGTGAAAGGCAAGCTGCATCAGACCCCTCCTGCCACTAAAGAAGATACATAATACCTCATTGATTTGGGGGAGGGGATTTGAAGGCAATGTGTAACATATTTGAGCATAATACTCTAATCCATTACCACATGACCTGGAAATCTGCCTGTTTTGAGTAGGGCTCAGAGAAGAGAAGGCTTCTAAACAGTTCCAGGCTGGTATGCAGACTGCTTTGCCACCTGAACTACATATCTCAACAAATATGGTGCTTGAAATGTCAGGTAAGATAGGGATGCTGTATAGAGCTTCTCACGGGCCTCTGTAAATTAATCATAGTTCAGATTCTTTGGATTTTGGAACAAAGCCATGATGTCCTGTAAAGATAACTACTCTCTTTTTGAGAAAAGTTTTTGGCTTATTACTAGGCTTTAGTAAAAACTGAAACTGACTAGAGGCCACCATATACCATGTGACCCATGGTGCCTATCATGAACTGGTGCCCTTCACTGCTCTAGCATTAGATGTGAAGGAAATTGCTCCCACAATTGTGTTACATCAAATATGTATTTCTTCCAGTGGTTCTGCTTCTTCAGTTGAACCCCGATTGATGTGTAACTATACCTTTAGGTGTAAACTGCATGAACTTGGGGACTGGGTAGCTCATCTGGGTCAAAGAGCTAATGCCAAGTTCACATTTCACCATAAACTGACTAGGAAATCCCTTATGTGGTATGGCTTTAAGGATATTTGACAGTTCTATGTCTTCCCTAAATCCTGTCCTATTGGGCTTATAAGGATTTTCCTAAGGAACTGTGTGCATCCTAATTGACTTAAATGTTTAACTACTCAGAAGGGATAAGCTAGTTTGTAATCTGTAAGTGTGGATTCTATATTAGGGTAACAGTTCCTGCTGTAACATATTTCATAATGCTAAATGTCTCAAACTCACATGTACATTGTACATGTACGTGTGTATATACACACGATATATATATGTGTGTGTGTATATATATGTATCTATATATATGAAATATCTAGGTTATGGAAATATAAAAACTTTTTAAAACTTTTGTATGAAGAAGCATTATTTTGTAATCAGAGAAATCTTATATTAGAATGAAAAACTGTTATATTCTCTGTGACCTAAATAGAAAGTGGGCCCCTGGGGCACCTGGGTGGCTCAGTGGGTTGGAGCCTCTGCCTTCGGCTCCGGTCGTGATCCCAGGTCCTGGGATCGAGCCCCGCATCGGGCTCTCTGCTCAGCCAGAAGCCTGCTTCCTCCTCTCTCTCTGCCTGTGTCTCTGCCTGCTTGTGATCTCTGTCTGTTAAATAAATAAATAAAATATAAAAAAAAATTAAAAAAAAAAAAAGAAAGTGGGCCCCTAGGTGATGGTCATTGTACACCATTTGGTTTGGCAGGGTAGGAGAAAGTAGGTAGAATACTTGGTCAGAGTATCACTGGTAGGAAGCTGAGAGAACTTAGCTGAGAGGGAGGTAAAAGAGGCAGTGCTGCCTAGTGGTTAATCACACAGATTCTGGGGCCAGCCTGTTTTTTATCCCGACTCCACCTCTTATTTTTTGTGTGGCCTTGGCAACTTGAATTTTCTGTGCCATGCTTTTCTTATCTGTGAAATGGGTATAATAACAGTAGTTACATTCTAGGGTTGTTGTAAGAATTAAGTGAGTTAATATATATATACTTGCCCAATAAGGGAAATATTATCATTACTGCTCCCAAGCTTGGCCTTGAGCTTGCTCTGAGCTACTGACAGGCCAGTGCACTAGAAGATACCAAAGCACATTCCCTCCATGGTCCTCCCTTCATCTGTTCTCGCTGCTCCATGTGGGGAGCATCCAGGAAATCTGAGCTTAAACTCTGTGAATAATTTGTATTTTTTTTTTCTCTTCAAGTCAGCCTAAAACTTTCCACTGCTTTCATGGAACAAAATTGTCTCTGACCTTTGCTGATTTTTATCACTGTTGTTACTGTTAATAACTTTTACTAAGTACAGAATTGTAGATGATGTTGTAACAAACAAAAGGATTACCAACCAAGAGACCTTACCCTTCCACACCCAAGCTAAACCACTGAATAAAGATCACAGTGTGATTTTTCTTTCTGTTCTTTCCTTTTCAATGTTTTAAAATGTAATTTCTTAATTAAATTTTTATTCTGAAGAATGTTAAACAAGACCAGTCACTTCCTCTGGTTGAATATAAGAATAAGAATGTAGGGCTCGGGAGTCAAGATGGCGGAGAAGTAGGAGGCTGAGACGACAACAGGTAGCAGGAGATCAGCTAGATAGCCTATCAAACCATTCCGAACACCTACAAATCCAACAGGAGATCAAAGAGAAGAAAAACAACAATCCTAGAAACAGAAAATCAACCACTTTCTGAAAGGTAGGACCAGCGGAGAAGTGAATCCAAAGCGATGGGAAGATAGACCCCAGGGGGAGGGGCCGGCTCCTGGCAAGCGGCGGAGCACAAAATCAGAACTTTTAAAAGTCGGCTCCACGGAGGGACATCACTCCAGAGGCTAAACTGGGGTGAAGACCTCACGGGGACAGCGTGGACTCAGGTCCCACGGGGTCACAGAAGGATCGGAGGTGTCTGAGTGTCGCAGAGCTCACAGGTATTAGAGCGGGGAAGTCGGCTGCGGAGACAGAGCTGAGGTTTCCTAGTGGTCTGTGACACGGACCGGTGCTCTGTGGCACTGGCCGGTGCTCTGTGCGAGGGGTCCCCACAAGATCCGGGGAGACTCCGACCCGGGAGAGCTCAGGGATCTACGGGCTCCGGAGACTCCAGGTGGGACTCTGCCAGAGACAGAGATGCTTGGTCATAGGCTGGGTGAGCTCGGAGCACTCCCAGAAGCCAGTGAGACGGGACTGATTATGCACGATTTTCTCTGAGCGCGGTCTGCGGGGGCGTGCGCGCGCGGTCTCCAGCGCAAACGTGGGCTGGGGAGACCAGAGGGATTAAACGCTTTTCTATGAAGGCGCACTGAAGACTGGGGCCCCTAGCTCTTGGCTCCTCTGAACTGGAGATTGGGAGGCCGCCATTGTCATTCCCATCCTCCGGAACTCTACGGAAAGCATTCAGGAGGAAAAAAAACTCCTGAAAGCGAACCTGAGAGGATTACTTAGCCCGGCCCCTGGTAAGGGCGGTGCAACTCCGCCTGGGGCAAAGACACCTGAGAATCACTACAACAGGCCCTTCCCCCAGAAAATCAAAGAAATACAGCCAAGACCAAGTTCACTTAACAAGGAGAACAGCGGATTCTTATCTGGACAAAATGACAAGGCGGAAAAACTCACCACAAAAAAAAAGAGCAGGAGACAGGACCGAAGGCTAGGGACCTAATCAATACAGACATTGGTAATATGTCAGATCTGGAATTCAGGATGACGATTCTCAAGGTTCTAGCTGGACTCGAAAAAGGCATGGAAGATATTAGAGAAAGCCTGTCAGGAGAAATAAAAACCCTTTCTGGAGAAATAAAAGAAATAAAGTCTAATCAAGTTGAAATAAAAAAAGCTATTAATGAGGTGCAATCAAAAATGGAGGCTCTTACTGCTAGGATAAATGAGGCAGAAGAAAGAATTAGTGATATAGAAGACCAAATGACAGGGAATAAAGAAGCTGACCAAAAGAGAGACAAACAACTACTGGACCGCGAGGGGAGAATTCGAGAGATAAGTGATTCCATAAGATGAAACAACATTAGAATAATTGGGATTCCAGAAGAAGAAGAAAGAGAAATAGGAGCAGAAGGTATACTGGAGAGGATTATTGTAGAGAATTTCCCTAATATAGCAAGGGGAACAAGCATCAAAATCCAGGAGGTGCAGAGAACACCCCTCAAAATCAACAGGAATCGGTCCACGCCCCGCCATCTAATAGTAGAATTTACAAGTCTTAGTGACAAAGAGAAAATCCTGAAAGCAGCACGGGACAAGAAGTCTGTAATGTACGATGGTAAAAATATTAGATTGGCAGCAGACGTATCCACAGAGACCTGGCAGGCCAGAAAGAACTGGCATGATATATTCAGAGCACTAAATGAGAAAAACATGCAGCCAAGAATACTTTATCCAGCCAGGTTATCATTGAAAATAGAAGGAGAGATAAAAAGCTTCCAGGACAAACAAAAACTGAAAGAGTTTGTAAACACCAAACCAGCTCTACAGGAAATATTGAAAGGGGTCCTCTACGCAAAGAGAGACCCTAAAAGTATTACCAGAAAGGAACAGAGACATTATACAGTAACAATCACCATACAGGCAATACAATGGCACTAAATTCATATCTCTCAATAGTTACCCTGAATGTAAATGGGCTAAATGCCCCAATCAAAAGACACAGGGTTTCAGAATGGATAAAAAAACAAAACCCATCCATATGCTGCCTACAAGAAACTCATCTTAGACCTGAAGACACCTCCAGATTGAAAGAGAGGGGGTGGAAAACAATTTACCATGCCAATGGACATAAGAAGAAAGCTGGGGTGGCAATCCTTATATCAGATCAATTAGATTTTAAGCCAAAGACTATAATAAGAGATGAGGAAGAACACTTCATCATACTCAAAGGGTCTGTCCAACTAGAAGATCTAACAATTTTAAATATCTATGCCCCTAACATGGGAGCAGCCAACTATATAAACCAGTTAATAACAAAATCAAAGAAACACATTGACAAGAATACAATAATAGTTGGAGACTTTAATACACCCCTCACTGAAATGGACAGATCATCCAAGCAAAAGATCAACAAGGAAATAAAGGTCTTAAATGACACACTGGAC
>RCUC01117507.1:0-77115 GCA_003697995.1 Taxidea taxus jeffersonii
CACACACACACACACACACACACACACACACACACACACACACACACTAGCTTAAGCCAAAAGGGAGACTTACTAGGAGAAAATAGAAAACCCAAGAAGAGAGAACAAAGTAGCTGATCTTCCCAGAGGACTAGAGCCAGCAAATGGTAAGACATCGGAAACCAATTCAGCGGGGTGCCTGTGTGGCTCAGAGGGTCAAAGCCTCTGTCTTCAGCTTGGGTCATGATCTCAGGGTCCTAGGATGGAGGCCCGTGTCAGGCTTTCTGCTCAGCAGGGAGTCTGCTTCCCCCCACCCCCCCAACCTCTCTCTGTCTGCCTCTTGGCCTACTTGTGATCTCTGTCAAATAAATACATAAACATCTTAAAAAAAAAAAAAAACAATTCAGCTATATTTCTCCCACCACCCTAGGACTACATAGTCTCTCTCACTGAGGCTTCTCTTTGCATATCATTAGATCCTCTTATCTTTTAAATCTCTTGGCTTCTCTCCATTTTTAGTGCCATGACCTTATTATAAAATACTGTCTTTTTCTGCCTGGAAAACTGAAACGACCTCCTAATTTTTCTCTCCAAATCCACTCTTTCCATTTTCTAAACTGTTGTTCTGACAACAGCCAGAGATTTTTTTTTTCTTTTTTTGAGAGGGGGTGGGGAGGAGCAGAGGGAGAGGGAGAAAGAATCTTAAGCAGGCTCCACACCCACCATGGAGCCTGACACAGGGCTCAATTTCATGACCCTGAGATCATGACCTAAGTTGAAATCAAGAGTTGGATGCTCACCTGACTGAGCCACCCAGGCGCCCCTCAGAGAGAGGTTTTTGATGGCAAATGTATTCAGTGGTTTTCCATTGCTTCTAGGATAAACATCAAAATCTTAAACATGAGTATGGAACTGGGTTACTACTCACCCACATCCAGTGCCCTTTGTTATTGTGTCTCTCTCTGTCAGAGGATTATATAGTCCTGCCCCTGTTACTTTCAGGTATGGCAAAGGTTTTGCTGATGAAGAGTGAATGTGAGAGTCTACCTTCCCCTCAGGTCATGACCCCAAGGTTCTGGGATCGAGTCCCGCATCGGGCTCCCTGCTCCGTGAGGAGTCTGCTTCTCCTTCTGCCTGCTCTGCCTGCCACTCTCCCTGCTTTGTGTTTGCATTCTCTCTCTCTGACAAATAAATAAAATTTTTTTTTTAAGTGAAAGTGAAATGTGAGCACACACTTTAAGGCCAGTGAGCACACACTTTAAGGCCAGGATTTACTCTTTTTGTTTTCCTTCTGCAACGTTGCAGGTAGCTACCAGTCTGTCAGCCTGAGTTCAGAGTGAAGATGACATGGAACAGAGTCATGGTGGTATGTAGGATGAGAGATAAATAAGCCTTATTGCTGGCCATTGAGATTTTCTGAATCATTTGCTATTTGGCAGAACCTAGCCTATCCTAACTGATACATGTACTCTATGAACACTTATTGCTCAATTTCTCTGCTGTGGCCCCAGTAGCCTTTCAGAGCTTACACAGGTTTCTACCTCCACCCTTAGAACTTTATCTCTGTTATTCTCTTTCCTTGGAAAGTTCTTGACACCCTTTTTTACCCAGTTAATATTTACTCGCCAGTGAGATCTCAGCTTAAGTGTGAAGTACTCAGGAAAGGACTGCCTGACCTATGTTCAAAGTACCCTGAATTTTGGGCACCTGGTTGTTTTAGTCAGAGGAGCATGCAACTCCTGGTCTCCTTGAGCCCCATGTTGGGTGTAGAGATTACCTAAACAAAGAAAACTTTAAAAAATTCCACAAAGTACCCTGAACTCACCTTCTTTGTTATTATGTTCCTTTAACTAAACTATAAGTTCCATGAAGACAAAGACCATGTATGCCATAGTAAGCATTATATTTCCAGTGACAGGAAGGAAGGACTTTTCTTTTTCCAAGAGCAGATTTTTCTGCCTCTTTTATGTATAACAGAAAATGGCCATTCTAGTACTTTTAACTCCAGGGCCACCAGATGATCAGTATTCCAATATTTCATTTCCAAATTCTTGGGGTAAGAATCTCATTGACTAAACTTAGACATGTTCTATCACGATCCACCCATAGTTTACGGGAAGATCTAGGTCAAGGAGAACCAACAAGGCTACAGAGACTTCTCACAGAATTGGGGAAATTCCCAGAGAAGGGGAAAAGAGTTGAGCAGACACCTCCAAGAGTATCTGCTATAGTCACTACAGCTGACTCTACTGTGAACTTGACTTTAACAATCTTGCTCTCAAAATTATCCTCATCCATACAATGGAACAATCTCTACAGGGGGTTGCTTAAGGAAGAGGATGGTGACCAAGTAATTCTGATTCTGTCTCTCTGAGTTTTGTCTCTCATTTGGGAGTCTGTAACTTTTATTACCACTGCTACTTCACTTTGATCCTTTGGGAGCAGGGGGTTACTCTTCTCCTTTTCTATCAACATTAACATTGAAAAAACACTAACAGGGGCACCTGGGGGCTCAACTGGTTAAGCATTTGGCTTCAGCTCAGGTCATGACCTCAGGGTCCTGGGATCAAACCCGCATCAGGCTCCCTGCTCAGCGGGGAGTCTGCTTCTCCCTCTTTCTCTGCTCCTCCCCCTGCTTGTACTCTCACTCTCTCTCTCCCTCTTTCTCAAATAAATAAAAGAAAGAAAGGAAGAAAGAAAAAACAATAACAAAACCAAACCAAAACAACAACAAAAACCCTTCCCTTGATTCTCCATAATGCTCTTGGGATAGATAAGCTCAAATTTTCAGAAGAATTTTAATAAATATTAAGGAAGAGCAAAAGGGAAATGAAAAATACAAGACAATAAAAACACTGTGGCTCACAAAGAAAAGCTTTCTAACTCTTTCCTTGGATACATGCTTCTTATCTCATTTCATTTAGGATCAAGGGAAAAGAGGTGCCTTATCATCTGAATATCTGAATGTTTCTCACCAACAGCACAAAAGATAACAATGACAAAAAAATAAAGTTCAGTTTTACTAGTATTTTTCCAATAACATTTCTTCCAACTTAAAATGGAAAACAGGGCTGCCCGGGTGGTTCAGTCAGTTAAGTATCTGTCTCTGTTCAGCTCAGGCCCTGATCTCAGGGTCCTGGGATCAAGCCAGTCAGGATCCCTGCTCAGTGAGGAGTCTGCTTTTCCTTCTCCCTCTGCCTTGCCCCCCCACCCCTACTTTGTTCTCTTTCTTGAATACATAAGTAGAAATCTTAAAAAAAAGGAAAACAAAATTATTGTTATTGAATTAATTATTGTTAATTGAAACTATTTCTATATGTTTGGTCATTTCTACCTTTCTTTCCAAAAGATTTTAAGTAAATCTCTATACCCAACATCAGGCTCAAACCCACAACCTCAAGATCACACGTCACATGCTCTACCAACTGAGCCAGCCAGTCATCCTGTTCATTTCTATTTCTTAAAGATCTTTAAATATTTATGAAATATTTTTAAAGGCACGTGCATAATTAATGATACAATCCAGTTATTTTTTTGGTCTTTATTTTTTACATGGACATTTATTTAAAACAAGAAAAACAGCACAACAAACTTTCCTCTTTTTTATTGTTAATATAAATTAGAACGTAACTTGAGGTAACATATACTAGGATTCCCTAAAACCATTTGCAAATGGTGACTGAATACAATTCATCTGAAGCAACATGATATGAGTTTCCATTAAAACTTTTTCAAGTGTGCTTCATTCTGATAAGTATGTTCCATGTCCTATTACATTTTTTTTCCTAAACAGAGACTATGAGCTGGATTGTAGTTTTCAGCTTAAATTAAACTAATTTATTGTTTAAACTGTTACATTTTCCAGAGTGTCATGCGGTTTTTATATAGT
This sequence comes from Taxidea taxus jeffersonii, assembly GCA_003697995.1. Classification (NCBI taxonomy): domain Eukaryota; kingdom Metazoa; phylum Chordata; class Mammalia; order Carnivora; family Mustelidae; genus Taxidea; species Taxidea taxus. The sequence goes on from RCUC01117507.1 coordinate 3,869, forward strand.
CTTGGCCTCCCTTTTGTATGCACTATTTTCCCTAGTAAACTTAATCAGAAATAATTCCCATATCTTTAAACACTTTTTATATTTGTTACTTACATTCACATGTGATATATCAAATTAAAACTTTTTGAGCTATAGAAATATGTAAAGTTTGAAGTCTTTTTCTTTGGTTAAAAAATGAGGGACTATAACGCTTTGAGTTCAGTTTAAATGAAGATTCTATTTTATTTTTTAATACGTTTTTTAAGTTTTTATTTTTATTTTATTTATTTGTCAGAGAGAGAGAAAGAGAGAGAGAGTCAAGCAGGGGGAGTGGCAGGCAGAGGGAGAAGCAGGCTCCCTGCTGAGTAGGGAGACCATGACCCTGGTATCATGAGCTGAGCCAAAAGCAGGTGCTTAACTGACTGAGCCACCCAGGTACCCCATGAGGATTCTATTTTAAAAACTTATAGTAGCATGGTGTAGGTTAAATCAAGGCTGGGACTAGCAATTAGATTTATGTTCATTCTCCATCTCTGCCACTAAGTAATACTGTTGCCATTCTCCTTATTAATTATATTATGGCCTATTTCCTTTTTATCTGTAGTAAGAGTTATGTTAGACATTTTAAGTCTCTTCTAGTTCAAAAATTCTGTGGTGCTAAAATATGAACATTTTCTGATATCTGAATTTATTTTTTAAAAGAATGCTCTTTGACCATGTTTCTAAGTTCTTACATTGGTAAAAAATTTTTCAAGATTTTTAAAAAAGATTTTTATTTATTTGACAGAGACCACAAGTAGGCAGAGACACAGGCAGAGAGAGAGGAGGAAGCAGGCTCACTGCTGAGCAGAGAGCCCGATATGGGGCTGGATCCCAGGACCCTGGAATCATGATCTGAGCTGAAAGCAGAAGCTTTAACCCACCAAGCCAACCAGGAGCCCCTAAAAGATTTTAAGTAATCTCTGTACCCAACATGGGGCTCAAACCTACAACCCGAAGATCAACAGTCACATGCTCTACAAACTGAGCCAGTCAGGAGCCCCTTTACATAGGTAATTTTTAATTCTATCTTTAAGCACCATGTGCATGTCAGCCATGTCAAATCCATTAAGGCAATCCAGTAAGGTGAGGCAAAAATAAGTAAATATATGTAACTTTAAAATTGTTCAAATGGTAAATTTTATGTTATGCGTATTTTATCACACACACATTATATATGTCTATACATATCTGAATGCAGTGCTTCCCTAACATTTTGTGCCTACCATTTAAAAATTGCATAGTATTTATTTGGACACAAGTCTGTTTCTCCAGAAGACTCAATCACTCCAGGGACAAGGACTCTCTTAATTGTAGCTCTAACTCCAGGGCTTATGCCACTGTCTGGCTCTTAGTTACTAGGAAGGGCAATTATGTGCTGGCTTTCCCAAGTGTTGCTATTGCATATGTTTTAATTATCATTTCAATCAAAGCAATGCATTAAACATATATGTTGCAAACATTTCAAATACAGGACAGAAAAATTCCTTATCATAGTGGTCATAAAACTCTAGATCTTCAATAAATGTCAAATTAATGCAGGAGACTTGAGAAGTCAAAAAGATAAACATAAGTCCTAGCATCACCCCAACAGATCTATCTCACATGGAGAGTCAGAGAAGTCCATAATACTATATTTCTTAAGAAGTATGCCAATTAAGCCTTTCAAGTAGCTATCTAGCTAAACAAACCCTAACACTTTCTCAGAGTAGCTTTTAACAAAGACATTGTATTTCAGCCTCAATCTAAAATTAATCAGCTGTCTGGAATATCCATTCACTGCTGAGACAAAACAAAGGCTACCAATTGGTAAGTTTATTGACATTCCCGAGTACTAGTGTCATTTTCTTAAACCAAAACTTACACTACTTAACTATATGTCACTAATTGACAGGTTAGCTCGGATGTTTACCGCATAAAGGAAAGTTGGCGCCCCCCCTCCCCCATGAACGGTGCTAATCCGCTCCACCTCCTTCACTTCACAGTTAAAACAACCCGGGAACTAGTTAATCAGATTCTAAACTCAGTGGAGTTCTACACCTTAGAAGAAAAGGCATCTTAAAAGCTGTGCGTTACAGGGACGCCTGGGTGGCTCAGTTGGTTAAGCGGCTGCCTTCGTTCGGCTCAGGTTATGATCCCAGCGTCCTGGGATGGAGTCCCACATCGGGCTCCTTGCTGGGCAGGGAGCCTGCTCCTCCCTCTGCCTGCCTCTCAGTCTGCCTGTGCTCGCTCGCTCTCTCTCTAACAAATAAATAAATTCTTAAAAAAAAAAAAAAAGGCTGTGCGTTACAGACCGCTAGAGATCCCAGGCGCTTTCCTTTCTTCAAAACTACAGACCACACCCCAGTTTAGCCAGCTGTGCACCTTACTGGTCGGAATGGCGCGCTGGGAGTGGGAGGGAGCAAAAGGCAAGATTAACAGCCTGGGTCGGTGGGGGAGGTGGACGGGGAACAATCTATAAAATTTGAGCCTCGAAACTCTTTAGGTTATGGAGGTTAGAATGGGGCTCGTTTACGTTAGGCCTAAACTTCAACAAGAAAAGTGGCGCTAGGGGGAAAAAAAAAAAAAGCCAAAAGAGTAAGCTCCCGAGTTCTAGTGTTCACAGTGGGGCCGTTAAACGCAGCAGAAAAGCGGGCGTGTGGTTTTTCTTCCTCTTCCCGCCTCCCAAAAGACACGAGCCCAGTCCTTTCCCCTCATTTTCACCCGGGCGGGGTCCAATGGCTGTCCCCGCCGCGGAGCCGGGTCGGAAGCCGCCCCGCCCCCCGCGCTGCTCCCGCCCTCGGGGTCCTCTCTGCCCCACCTCCCCTTCGCTACTGGAGGTAGCGGCCGCGGCCGTCACGTGTTCCGGCAGCCGCCAAGTGAGGCCGCTTTTGCGACGCAGTGACAGCCAAATGGTGCGACAGGAGAAGCTGCAGCTGCGGCCGCAGCGCCCCGCACCGAGAATCTTGAGGCGGCTCCTGGCGTCGCCCAGAGGGAGCGACTGAGTGAACAGAATCAGGCGCGGGCGGGCGGCGGCGGCGGCGGCGGCAGCGGCGGCGGGCGGCGAGGGGGAGCCCGCTACGAGTGCCCTCGCTCCCCGCCGCTCTCCATGAACCGGGCGAAATAAGCCGCACCTCCAGCAGGGGCTGCGCCTCCATGAATCCCTAGGGTTGGTTTTTTTTTTTTTTTCCCCTTTTTTTCTTTCTTTCCCCGCTCCTCAGCCCCCGCCCGGGGTCCCGTCTCGCCTTCTCCCTTCGCCAGCGGCGGCCGCGGCCAGGTGCGGAGTCCAGAGCGGAGCGCAATGGCGTCCAACCCCGAACGGGGGGAGATTCTGCTCACGGAGTTGCAGGTAAGGGCCGCGGCCCGGGCGGGAGGTGCTGGGGAAGGAAAGAGGGAGAAAGTCTGGCGCGGGGTCGGGGGCCCAGGGAAACCGTAGGGCTGCCGCGCCCCTAGCCCGCTAAGTGCGGAAACTCGGGGATGTCACTCGGGAGCCGCTTCCTTCGGGAGCCGGACTCTTCTCCCGCCAGAGCTCTGGCCTGCCACCACTTTAATTTGAGTCTACCTACCAGAGGGACCCCATGTCTGTCGGCTGCCTGCAGTCTGCTCCCCCCCCCCCCCCCGGTCCCCGGAGCGGCCAGCTCACCGCCCCCTCCCTGGTGTCAGAGCCGCCCGCGGACGCCCCTGTAGCCCCCTCCCTTCGCCAGGCCAGGCCCCGCCCCGCCTTTCCCTCGTATACCGCTCCTTAAACTCCTTTGAATGACTCCCAAGCTGTTTTCTCGTCCCTCCCCTTCCCCTCCGACTCCGCACAAAGAGCGCCCCCATAACTTCCAGCCCCCAGACAAGTTTTTTTCTTCCTTTCTTCTTCTTCTTCTTCTTTTTTTTTAAAGCGTGTAATACCAAATGCTTGCCTCACTTCATTATCCCTCTTCAGGTGACTGAAGTTCTTTCCTCTAATGAGAGGGCTACCTTTTCTGCTGCCTATCTCTCTTTAACCAGATGATAGTTATATGGTCCCTTTCGTTGCTACTCCCTGCCTCAGATCCGGAAGCTCAGATGCTGATGCTTTTCAGGCTTTCATTTTCCCTCCCGTTTGAATACCAGAGAAAGAGCTACAGAAGTTGTTTACAAATGAGCTAGCAGTAGACTGAGGGAGAATGTTGGGCACCACATGCCTGCGGAAGATGAGAACAAAATAGGTTCGTTGATCAGTTGAGTATGTCGAGTAGTAGTATTATTGTTTTCCATTTGCGTCTAAATATTTAATGATGTAGGCACGATTTTTGTCCTTAAGTCTGTGCTATGCAAGTACCTACGCTACTCTGTTGTTTTATTTTTTATTACTTTGGGGTGTTCCAGAGATGGTCACATCTGGATTAAAATTTTATGCTTGTTTTTTGACGTATATTGATTTTGTTAAAAGACTGAATCTAGACCCTGAAGGGTTGATTCTTGATGATGCCAGAATTAAGTACTGCAACTGCTTCTAATTGTTTTGCTCTTTAAGTATATTTTTCGATAGATCCCTTTATAAGTTTAGTTTATTGTGCAGTTAGATGTAAACTTGAAGACATTGTTATATTTGATATTTAGTGAGCAAAAGTAGAGATTTCAACAAGGTATACCAATGCAAGGTTGCTAACTTGGAATCCTTTGAATCAGCTTTGAACTTATGTCATTGAACATGTTGCCATATAATAGTTTAATTAGTCTTAGCCTTTTATAAGGTCTTACAGCATACCACATTTGCTAAATGAATGAAATTTATTGTTTTATTAATTTACATGAGCTTTTAAAATGAGGTTTGTTTGAGACACGTTGGAAATGGCTTTCCACTGCCTAGTCTTGAAATGTGAAAAGCATCATTTGGTTCTGAGGAAAAAATTGCAAAACTGGGAAGGAGCATTTTTCTTTGAATAGAGTGGCTTCAGAATTAGAAAGTACTTGGCATCCTTATTTGTGTTTTATAGAAAATTGTCATAAAAGACACTCATTTTGGCGCTGGACCTGCAAATATTTTTCATATGTGTTAAAACACTTAGGGAATTTTAATATCAATTTTGACAGTAAGAAGGAAGCAAGCCAGAGAGATAGGAAATTTTAAATATGACTATTTAAAAAATGGGATCAAAGTAGGGGAACACATAATCTAAAGTTAGATTTTTTTTTCTTAGTCTAACGCTTTCCAGTAAAAGAATGATTTTTATTAAGTATTACCTTATAAGTTGACAAGTATTTCCAGCACAATTTTCTTGGTGTATTTGACTCCTGGTTTTAATAAAAGTTACTGCATTTGGACTTTATAAATATAAATATAATATGTATTAAATTAATTGAGAACATTATTTATATCAGCACTGAAGATAAATTGTGATAAAATTTGCTTCACTAAGCATAACTATTTCTTTTACTGTTTCATTTGGTCATGAAACTAGTATATCGTAACCAAATGTTTCTCAGACTTGTTCGGAGAACTAGTTTTTAGAAAGCGTCTAAGTGGTTTGAATTTGTTTAAATTGAGAAACTAATATGTAATTCTTAATGCTTCTCTGACATACTGATTTTAAGTATTTAAGTAATTATGTAGCAAGTTTTAAAACTGATGTTTAGTAGTTAAAAACTGTTACTTTGCCCTATCTTGTCTCAGGAATACTTGTGTCACTCTGAAAGTTACATGTTACAACCTACTTTTAATGAAATTGATACTTATTTTTAGAAACATTGTATACCCAACATTTTTTTTAAAAGATTTTATTTATTTATTTGAGAAGGAGAAAGAGAGAGTGAGCAAGAGCACAAGAGCAGGAAGAGAGAAAGGCAGACTCCCCGCTGAGCAGGGAGCCCCACACTAGGCTTGATCCCAGGACCCTGGGATCATGACCTGAGTCAGAAGCAGACACTTAACTGACTGAGCCACTCAGGCACCCCTGTATATCCAACATTTTAAAACTGTTTTTCAAATTATATTGCAGAATTTGAGATACTTTACTACTTGAGTTGGAATTGGCTTATTAATAACCTTCAGTTGTGGAAAGACAAAACAAAATCTGAAGCCATGGTGTTCTGCCTTGTTAATTTCTGTAATATTTCTATGGAGTAATGTTTCTAACTTTTGCTAGTAATTTAGGAAGCTTATTCAACAAGGAATCATTAATAAAGTACACATAAACTTTGATGGTTAGAGGTCTCACTGTAAAAGAAAGAATATTTGCTATAGAAAATAAAAATAAGCTGTTAAAAATATAAACTTAATTTGCAATTTTAAATTTTTACCTCTTATAACTAATTTGTTTTAACAACTGTTGTTCGCTTTATCTTTTATTTGAAGTGGAAACTTAGATATCTTTTGTAGGGCCAAAGAAATTAAAGTTTATTTTTAAGGAAACTGGATTAATAAAAAAACTATCTAAAGAATCTCAAAATGGAAATATTGGTTACAACAGTAATCTGGTAGACTGCAGATTCAGATATTGAATACCATACTAATAAAGTTACCTTGTTGATTATCAGTGATTTATTGTCATCAAAATGCCTAATAAAAAGTAGTAGGCCAAGAATCTTAAATTCTTTTCTTAGCAGAATTTTTTTAAGTAGAGGTAAGTTGCTCAAGTGGTAGGTGAGGTAGTTAGCCTTAAGTTATAGGGATTCATTTCAAGAAACATTTATTGAATATTTACAAAATCTATCACATATTGGAGGATATAAAGTTGAGAAGATATGACTTCACTTTCTATAAGAGAACAAATAACATTAATTGAACATTTGCTGTATGTCAGTTATTGTGCTTGATACTCTATCTCCCTTATTTAATCTTTACTGTAGTCCAGTAAGCTTGTTATTTCCATTTGACAAATCAGGAAACTGTATAGGACTGTTTAGTGGATCGTTCATGGTTACACTGTAAATCTAAGTTTGAAATCAGATCTGTGCGTTTACCACTATACCATATTTTGAGCTGCCACAGTTCTCTGGATCTGTAAATATTTTGCATTGCAGTGTTATGGATGTGTGAACTTAAAAAAAAAATTACCAAAAATGTAATTAACCAGAGTTAACTTTAATATAAATTTTATACTATTTGTTAGGTGCTTCTAATAACAAAGAAAAATGATTTCTGTGTTCTGTTGGTAGTCTATAATTTAGCAGTGCTTTGTCATTGGGAATAAGGTATAATATTCTACAAAGACTAACAGTGCAAAAATAACCTTTTTGCAGGTTTTCATTATTTAATAATTACTGTTTCTGGTGTAAGTTGTCAAATGTTTGCTGAAATTCTTCCAAATGATTTTCCATTTCTCTGTAGTCTATCCATAAGATAAATTTAGCTTTAAAGTTTTAAGCTCCTGTGTAATCAAGCTATGTGTTTGGCACTTAGTAGGCACTCAGTACATTGATGAAAAGATGCCCTCCATTTGTCACCTACAATGAGAAATGTCTTGATTTTTCCAACAGAAGTTAATTATAGGAGCTCCTGAGTTGGCTCAGGTGGTTAAGCATCTGCCTTCGTGAGACTCAGGACATGGTCCATGGGTCCTGAGATTGAGGCCAGCATTGAGTTCCTTGATTAGCGGGGAGTCTGCTTCTTCCTCTCCTCCCCACTTGTGCTCTCTTGTTCTGTCTCACATAAATCAAATCTTAAAAGAAAGAAAGAAAGAAATTGATTATAATCATTGCCTAAGAAATTAACATTTTGAGTCCCTTTTCCCAAAAATATTCCCTTGAAAAGTTTAAAAGGGATTTCTGCACTAGTTCTGTTACACCTACACACAATACAGATATTTTACCCATTTGTGTGAAATTAGGTGACATCTAATTTTGCATTGATGCCAAAAAGTAGAATGTCTCTGTTGGGATGATTAAGACTTTATGGTGGGTTGGAGGAATGTAATATGAGAAAGTAAGCAGGATAGGCAAGATGGAATTTATAGTTCTTTTTGTTTCTTTTCTTCCTTAAAGAGAGAGACAGAGCACGAGTGGGAAGGGCAGAGGGAGAAGGAGAGACTATCTTTAGCAGGCTCCACACTCAGCATGGAGCCTGACTTGAACCTACAACCCTGAGATCATGACCTGAGCTGAAATCGATTTGGTTGCTTAACTGGCACTTAACTAAGTGCCAGCTGAGCCATCCAGGCACCCCTACAGTTCTTTTAAATTTTAAACATAGTACATGTTCACTGTAGAACATCTATAAATGTAGGAAAGCACAAAGAAAATAAAAAGTGCTCATAGTTCTGTTACTCAGAGGTAACTGATGAAATTTTCCAACTTATAAGTCCCCAGGCATTTTAATCCATTTTCTCCCTGTCCCCCCACTTTTGAGATATATTTGACATACAGTGTTGTGTAAATGAAGGTATGCAATGTATTGATTTAATATTTTTCTTCCCTTTATCCTAATTATTAGAATTTTAAAGAAAAATGAGGTTCATAGCCTTTTATGATAGAAGTAGCTATAGGTTAAGAAAATTTCTTTCCACTAGTTACAGATATGTGGATCTAACTGGCTTTACTGACTTTTTATATAAAAATAGTTTGATTTTAAGTCAGTACTTTGAGATACAGTTGAGAAGAAAAGTGAAGAGTACAGTGCAGACTTAGTAATGGACAATGATACATAGCACCAACTCTGAACAGTAAATTGATACAGTGTGGTTTTTCAGCCTAGATTTGATTATTGCTACTCTTACAGAAATGCTGCATACTTTATTAATAAGGCCCGTCTTTAAATGACTTCCCAAATACCTTTTATCTTTCCTGTAGTCCCCACCTTAGTGATTCTCTAAGGAGGTTCTTGTTTTGCCTGTTTCAGAATTTTCATTGAACTAATTTCATTATATTTGTTTTTTCTTTCTTTCTTTTTTTTTACTTTTACTAAACCTTAGGTACAGTGCATTGGATTAATTATCCATCCATGTATCAATCACTGTAATAGGCACCCATGGACCACTATTCACTCCCCACCTCCCAAAAAAGCTAAGAACTTAACCTACCCCTATCTCCACCTTCTTGACAACTAAGGTCATGAGTCCTGTTTTCATTCTCTTGCTTTATTTGTATATAGCTTTGCTGGATATGTAATTCAAAAAGATGTGTCTTTTATTTTAGTTGTTTTTGCATATTATGTTGAATATAATCTTTCTGAAATTGATTCTTTTATTCATATCATTGGATATTGCTGTAGTCATTTTAATTTCTGTATAATATTTCATGAGTAAACTATCATCAGCTCTTCCCTTGTTGGATATTTGGTTATTGATTCACTCACTCTCCCTTGTTGAGTATTAGTTACTTTGGTTTTTGTAATGGTGAAAAATGCTACTGTGGACATACTTTGCATTTTTCCTGTTGTATACATGTAAGAATTTTTATTATATACCTAAAGGTAGAATTGCTGTCTCACAGGGTAGGTGAATGCCCAACTCCAGAAGATTATGCCCGACTTCCAGTATGATTGCAGCAATTTGTATTCATATCAGCAATATATGAGATGAAAGATCCTTTGATTATCCATGTTCTCTAACAATTGATATAGTCTTTAAGTTTTACAAATCAGAAGAGTGTAGAATGTATGTTACCACATTGTAGTCTTGATTTGCATTTTCCAGATCATCACTGATGTAGAACAATTCTTTTTATGTTTATTGGCCTTTTATAATTCCTTATCTTATCTTATATTCCAGTGAAATTCCTGTTCATGTTAATTCTTTGTGTATACTGTGAATGTCTTCTCTCAGTTTGTAACTTGTCTTTTCACTTTATTTTAGGGAGTTTGTGGGAGGGACAATTTTAAATGTTTTACCTTTTGGCAAATATTTAGAATAATTTATATCATTGTGATCAGCAAGCTTGCACTTAATATCTATTCTAGATTTGTTACAGAAAGGGTAAAGTTACACAGTTTTGACCTCTGGATTCACAAACTGTCCAAGTGAACAACCATAGAAAGTCATAAAATATTGTATCACTTAACATATACCAGGCCCTCAAAAGTTAGTTGATTTAATTAAAGAATGAATTTACAAGTAAAAAGTAGTGAAATTTTTATATGTAGTTCACGAACTGCTGATTTTTCCCATTCGTTAACTCTTCAGTACAAACTATTATTATTATTTCTTTTTTTTTTTAAAGATTTTTTAAATTTATTTATTAGTTAGAGAGCAAGAGCGAGCACAGGCAGACAGCGAGGCAGGCAGAGGCAGAGGGAGGAGCAGGCTCCCTGCCGAACAAGGAGCCCGATGTGGGGCTCGATCCCAGGAGGGTGGGATCATGACCTGAGCTGAAGGCAGCCGCTTAACCAACTGAGCCACCCAGGTGTCCCTATTATTATTTCTTTAAAGAACAAATTGGATCAGTTATTTAGTTATGTGCATAGTTTGTTAGTAAAGTGCTGGAGTTGATTAGATTTAATGCTGGATATAAAACAAAATATTATTGTGGAATTTCCTGGTATTTATAAACCTGGGCTCTTATTCTTGTCCTGCTATGGCATCTTTTGGTGAAAAAAAAAACAAACCCTTAATTTTAATTTTAGTTAAATTTGTCAATATTTTCTTGTAATTGCATTTTATATAAGAAATTTTCCCTTACTTTGGGTCTAATAGTTAACTATATTTTCTACTAAGTTTTTGGAGTTTTATTTTTTATATGTAAGTCAATACATCCACAGTTGATTTTTGAATACAGAGTAAGATAAAGGTCTGAGTTTTTTTAAAAAGGTTTTATTTATTTATTTGACAGAGAGAGACACAGCAAGAGAGGGAACACAAGCAGGGGGAATGGAAGAGGGAGAAGCAGGCTTCCCGCCGAGCAGAGAGCCTGATGCGGGACCTGATATCAGAACTCTGGGATCATGACCTGAGCTGAAGGCAGGCACTTAACCACTGAGCCACCCAGGCACCCCTGAGTTATTTAATTTTTAAAATATTATGAAATATGTATCAATATTTCTTAAATTTAAATTTAAAATGAACATTTTTCAGTTTTTAAGGCAGAAATATTTCTGAATAGGCTTATTTAATTTTTGTGAGTTAGAAGTTAAGGGTATATCATACTAGGTAATGTAATGAATTATACTTGAGGTTATCCTTACCTAAATTGTTAGTAACTCACTTTTTCCTTACAGTACCAGTTTGTGGTTTTTCTCTTTTTTGTTATATCCTCTGAAGCCCTTGGTCAATAAGACCCTTGATTTACTTCTTAACTTCTCATCATATTCCCCATTTGTGGCTCAAACCTATATTTTCCTAAGCCCAATCTACTCCTATTCCTTTGCTCTCAGCATCACTCACCTAGTCACTGCCTCTACTGAGTGATGCACAATATTTAATAATGTGAGTTTCCGCAACTTTTCTTCTTTTTTTTAAAGATTTTATTTATTTATTTGACAGAGACACACAAGCAAAACACAGAGGGAACACAAGCAGGGGGAGTGAGAGAGAGAGAGAAGTAGGCTTTCTGCTGAGCAGGGACCACCATGCAGGGCCTGATCCCAGGACCCTGGGATCATGACCCTAGCTGAACGCAGATGCTTAATGACTGAGCTACCCAGGCACCCCAACTTTTCTTCTTTTAAGATTTCTTGGAATTTTAGCTATTTGTTTTTGTTGCTGTTAATCAATTTTAAGGAAAAGTTGTTTGATCTCATTGAGGATATAATTTTTTTTAAGATTTTTTTTAAATTTATTTATTTGACATAGAGATCACAAGTAGGCAGAGAGGCAGGCAGAGAGAGAGGAGGAAGCAGGCTCCCCACCAAGCAGAGAGCCCGATGGGGGCTCGATCCCAGGATCCTGAGATCATGACCTGAGCCGAAGGCAGAGGCTTAACCCACTGAGCCACCCAGGCGCCCCTCATTGAGGATATAATTTCCTAGATTTCTGCTTCCTTTGGAATATCATTCCATTCTTTTGCAGATGGGACTTTCATTTTCCCTTCTTTGCTTAAAAAAAGGGACGCCTGGGTGGCTCAGTTGGTTAAGCGGCTGCCTTCGGCTCAGGTCATGATCCCAGGGTCCTGGGATCGAGTCCCTCATCGGGCTCCTTGCTTGACGGGGAGCCTGCTTCTCCCTCTGCCTCTGCCTGCCTCTCTGTCTGCCTGTGCTCGCTCTCTCTCTCTCTAACAAATAAATAAAAACATAAAATCTTTAAAAAAAAGTTTACATCTCTCTTTTTTTAATACTTTTTCTTTAATACTGTTGTCCCCCAAACTTCTTTAATCATCACATTCCTTAAAAGAAATTTCTTTTCTTTATTTTATTTTATTTTTTAGGATTTTATTTATTTGTCAGGGGGAGAGAAAGAGAGCTGTGTGAGAGTGCACAAGCAGTGAGAGTGGCAGGCAGAGGTAGAATCAGGCTCCCGGCTGAGCAAGGAGTGTGATGCAGGACTCAGTCCCAGGGTCCTGGGATCATGACCTGGAAGACAGAGACTTAACCAACTGAGCCACCCAGGCATCTTTTTAAAAGAAATTTCTTAGTTGTGTTTATTTTCTACCACTTATTTCTTAACTTTTTAAAATATTATTTCTGTCCCAATTATTTTGTTGAAATTATTCTCATAAAAGCATCACTGACCTTCTGCTCCTTCTAGTCCCTTGAGGCAGTTGATACTGTTTCAACTTCCTGAAACTCTGTTGTTTAAATTAAGCTTCATGGACCTGCACAATATTGGCTACTTTTCTTTCATCATAATCTGCCTAAATTTGCTACTATTGCTTTCTTTTGAGAACTTCCCTAGTCTAAGTGTTCTACCTGTTTCTGGCCAGTTTGTCCTCTAATTTATTCTTTAGATTAACCGCCGGCATTAATCAGTTTGTTTTGTCAGGATTGCATGGAATAGAAACCCATTAAATTAGCTTAAATAAAATTTATTTATTGGAAGGGTAGAGGGACATCTCACTTTATCCAAAGATGGGATATATAGTCATGACTCCTGAACAGGAAACTAGAGGCTTGCTTCCTTTCTAGGGCTACATCTCCTATTTCTTCTTTAAGTATGTATACTTCTTTATATCTTCTATATACTGATTCTCTTTTATATGGCCCCCACATGGTACTCCCAACTTCTGAATTCCCATGAACTCTTCAAGTCTAATATCTATAGTTAACTGACTCAGTTACTCTGCCACAATTATAAATTCTTAATGAGAAAATTTGATTGGCCCTGTACAGAATATGTACTCCTGGTCTGGTCAGTTATAGCAATAGAGGTATGGAGTTTTCAGTGTACTGACAAGTACCAATATGACTGCAAAGACTCATAGTGAGTTTGGGTTAGGGACTGTTCTCTAAGAAGGGAGTATAGGTTATAAAGAACTTCTCTAAGACCTTTTTAATAACTTTCCATTAATTTTACAATAAAATATATCAGACCTTCCATTATCCAGCCCTTCTCAATCTTTTCAGATTTTTCTCCCTGTGTATTATTCTATCATATTAAAGTATTTGCAGTTCTTGGGGCACCTGGGTGGCTCAGTGGGTTAAAGCCTCTGCCTTTGTCTCAGGTCATGATCCCAGGGTCCTGGGATGGAGCCCCACATCGGGCTCTCTGCTCAGCAGGAAGCCTGCTTCCTCCTCTCTCTCTCTGCTTCTCTGTCTACTTGTAATCTCCGTCTGTCAAATAAATAAATAAAATCTTAAAAAAAAAAGTATTTGCAGTTCTTGGAACTACTCTGCTTTTATACCTCTCTATCTTTGCCTTTGCTCTTTCTAACTTTAAGAATAGTGGCATTGATCATCTGCCTGAAAAACTTTTGGCAAATTGGACACTCTTTAAAATTCTACTAAGAAAAGAATATATATTGATTGAATATATGAATGTATTCATATCCTATAATCAAAAATTTTATTTAAGATATATTTTTAATAAGGGGTGCCTGGGTGGTTCAGTGGATTAAAGCCTCTGCCTTTGGCTCAGGTCATGATCCCAGGGTCCTGGGATCGAGTCCTGCATTGGGCCCACTGCTCAGCTGGGAGCCTGCTCCCTCCTCTTTCTCTGCCTGCCTCTCTACTTGTGATCTCTGTCTGTCAAATAAATAAATAAAATCTTTAAAAAGAAAGATACATTTTTGATAAGCAATTTTAGTGATTGATCATGTAGTATTTGATCCGTTGGCAAATTAGCTTAGATGCCATTTTGTGGCTCATGTTACTGAATATATATATATATATCACCCAATATAGGAATTAATTGTTGTTATATTTGTGTCTGTTGATTTTAGTGCAGGAACTAGGTCTTACTCATCTTTATGTACCTAGCGCCTGGCCTGTGCTTATGCTTGATAAATGCTCGAATAAATAAGTGACTGATTTCTATGACTGATTCTATTATTCTTTTGCAACATCTGGCTTCTCTATATTTTTAAAGGTTATCATTCTTCCCCTTCTTGCCCATGCTACAAGTTTGCTGGTCATTTTTATTTGACTACTATCGAAGCTGCTTTAGTTAATTTTTTTTTTTTTAATTTTGTAACTTGAATTCATTCATTATTTTGCTACTATCCATGCTTGGGCCTATATTATCATTTGGACAATACAGTATCTTGATATGTCTCAAACTCCTCCTCTCAGATAGCATAGCCAAATTTCTCAAATGTTCATCAAACAAAAGGAACTTTTATATAGGATAAATTCTTCTTAAAAAGGAGAAATACCTTTAAATAGCAAAATTACTTCTTAGTATATCAGTAAAAATTATCTAATCTTTTGGAAGCTTTCAGGAGGGAGAGGGATTCTTTTATCTGGTAATGAGCCTATTATCAGTTAGAAGTACCTGTTACAATAAAGATACTTGAGCCTATCCTTGATGCATTATCAGTTTGGTTCCTGAAGAAAGAGAAACCTCATTGAGCTTTAAAGAAAAAAAAAAAGATACACATATTTTGAAGATACTCAAGTGGACCAGTGCTGATGATATTTCCACATTAAGGACAATATATGAATATGTATTCTGAATATGATATAAAATTGTGAATTTGTAAGTAAAGGGGTGGACTGTCCTCTATTCTGAGATTTTTGCCATTTCTACTTCTCTTTACATCTTTTCTTGCTGTCAAAATGTACTGTCTCTTAAGAAATGATGAAGATAATTGATAGTAATATCTTAACTGGCAATAAAATAAATCAGTAACCTTATATATACCTGCCCAAATTCTTTCGGGAATTTACTAGTCAGTAATTTCAAGGCCTAGTTAAAATCACTGACTTGTCTAGTAGGTAATTCAGGTTTTGGAATCCTATAGACCTAGGTTTAAATCTCATATTTAGCACATATTAGCTGCCTGGCTTTGGTATGTGTTATTTAGCAACATGAGGGAAGTTTTCTTATAAAGATGGGGATAATTTCTGGGTCAGAAGGTTAATGCAGGTTTTTTTTTTCATGATACATAAAGTGCCTGGGATATAGTAGATAGTAACTCTTCCCTCTCTCAGGTTTACATTTTAAGATTATTTCATTTTAATTTTTTTTAAATACTTAAGTTATGTGGCTGACAAACTAAAATTGGACATGTTAAGAGAGGTAGAGAACTGATCATGCTTTATAGGCTAATTGTTTTCCCCTCTTCTCTTTATTTTTTGACACCATAGAAGGTATAAGGAGGATAGCTATCAGGAAGTATATTTCCATGGTGTCTTCATTTAAGATAACAGTATGCTGAGATTATGTGTGTAAGAATAAAGAAATCGTAGGTTGATATATGATGAACTTATAGGATTGAGCTTTCCATTGAAGACTGTGGTGTGGGGAGTGCCTGACTGGCTCAGTCCATAGAGCATGTATGTGACTCTTAATTTCAGGATCGTGAGTCTAAGCCCATGTTGGGCATGGAGCCTACTTAAAATTAAAAACAAAACGGGGGGGGTGCCTGGGTGGCTCAGTGGGTTAAAGCCCCTGCCTTCCACTCAGGTCATGATCCCAGGGTCCTGGGATCCAGCCCCACATGGGGTTCTCTGCTCAGCAGGGAGCCTGCTTCCTCCGAGCTCTCTGCTTGCCTCTCTGCCTACTTGTGATCTCTGTCTGTCAAATAAATAAGATCTTTAAAAAAATTAAAAACCAAACAAAAAACTGTGTGTTATTTGTCACACAGAAAATATTTATTGTAGATATGGAGCTATAGAAGAATTAAGTGATTTCATGAAATTGTTTAAATAAGTTCAGATCTGTATTATGTTCTTTCCCAGAGGCTTGGGACTTTTTATAAAATTTGAGCTAAGATTACATATTTGCAAAGTCTACAATGGTCTTGCACATTTCAGCACACAGATTTGAGATAATATACTTCTGAATATTAATAAATAATATCAGCTCTGTAGTTGAATGTGCTTGAATTTTGTGTAAATTATAGTAAGTGTCCAGTTGTTTGTTGTTTGTTGGTTAGCATTACTGATTTCCCATTTTGTTGCTATGGAAACCTTATGTTTGAACTTCAGCATCAGGAAGGTGTTCATTTTACTATAAATTTTTTGTTCTGGTGCATGTTTTTATTGTGTTAAAACCTCACTAAACTCTACACAGAATCCTACAGTTGGTTATTCAACCATCCTTAAAATGACACATCAAAACTAACAGGAACCTTAAATATCAGATCTAAAGCAAAGTTCTTCCTTTATCAAGTCCCTAAAAGCACTATACTAAATTTCTAATAGGGGTTGGGATACCTTTCCTTTTGCTCTCCTTGAGTTTGGCAAGATAGTGGATAATCCTTTATTTTAGTATAGTTTAATGGTAATTATAGAGAAGGAACTAGGGTTGGTTATGATACCTCATAAAAAATAAAGAGAAAAAAAATAAAGAGAACTATGTTGAAAAAAATATGAGAATATTGCTAATAGTAATATCACCCTATGTGATATGAAGCACTTTCACCTGTATTATTTCTTTGGTTCTTAAAATGACCCTCTGGGTTAGGGATGGGAAGGGATTATTATATCCAGTTTTCAGATGTTCATGTTCACTTAGCCAGTGTCTGCTTTAAACTGAACCCTTTTGACTCCTATTCTTTGTTTTAGTACTCCATACAATTCTAATTTTATTAACTTTAAAGTTGTTTTTTTCTTTAGTATACCTAAAAAATGGTTAACATTTTCAAAGCTATGTTGAAAGTGAATGTGAACAATATCTTTTTTCCCCAAGATAACAGAAAATAACTATAAAACGGAATATGTAATTTGCCACCTAGTTTGAGTATTCATGGGAGTATCAAAGTTCTTTGTAGTATTTTTGTACTACAGAATATTGTGTAGAGGTGTAGTGATTCCAGCTGAAGTAGCTTCTGGAGAGTTTATCATGGTTTAAAAGTATGTATAAGATGTTAAAAAAAATCACTTAAAGAAAAATCACTTAAAAAAATCACTTAAAGGGGCACCTGGGTGGCTCAGTGGGTTAAGCCTCTGCCTTCAGCTTAGGTCATGATCTCAGGGTCCTGGGATCGAGCCCCACATCGGGCTCTCTGCTCAGTGGGGAGCCTGCTTCCCTCTCTCTCTCTGCCTGCTGCTCTGCCTACTTCTGATCTCTCTCTGTCAAATAAATAAGATCTTAAAAAAAAAAAAAAGAATCCACCTTAGCAAAGGGCTGTTAAAAAAAAAAAATCACTTAAAATTGGGGCACCTGGGTGGCTCAGTGGGTTAAGCCTCTGCCTTTGGCTCAGGTCATGATTGCAGGGTCCTGGGATCCAGCCTTGCATTGGGCTGTCTGCTCAGCAGGGAGCCTGCTTCCCCCCCCCCCACACCCCTCTCTGCCTGCCTCTCTACTTGTGATCTCTGTCTGTCAAATAAGTAAAATCTTAAAAAAATAATAAAAATCATTTAAAATCACTTAAAGATTTAAAAACCTCAACTTCCTGATGAAGTTGAATGATGTTTTCTGTATTTATAAACTGGAGGCCAGTCATATTACCCACAAAATAGACTTGGGAAGTGAGTGTTTTATATGCATGAGATATTTTAGTGAACTGGAAAAATGTCTTTTTAAAGGAATAATATATTTCTCTGTTAAAATTTAGTCTGCACTTATTTCTCCTTTATGACTGTTTGTGTGGGGGTAAAGATCTTATAAATAATCTTAAGCTTTTCAAGAAACTTTTTTAAACTATATTATCACGGTGTGGTAATACAGTACAACTTGATTCACTGTGGGGTTCCTGTAACTTTTTCTCAGCAAATCTAATGTTTCCTTCCCTGAGAAACAGGTTCTTCCTTTATTGGTGACTTTATATTTCTATTTAGCTGTTCTGTCAGAAGTATTTATTTGGTCAAATCATGATACTTAAATTTTTTTTTTTTTTTTGGTTGTGATAAAATACATGTAACATTGACCATCTTAACCATTTGAAGTGTGCAGTTCTGTGGCATTAAGTACATTCATCATATTGTGCAACTGTCACCACCATCTATCTCTTAAGAATTCTTTTTATCTTAGCTGAAACTCTGGTCCCATTAAACATTAACATTCCCCAGGTCCTGGCAAACACTGTTCTACTTTTTGTTTCCATGTATTTGACATGCACGTGGAATCAATCAGTAAATGTCCTTTTGTGACTTGCCCATTTCACCTAGCATAATGTCTTCTAAGTTCAGCCATGCTGTAAGGTGTCAGAATATCCTTCCTCTTTTAAAGCCTGAATAATATTCCCTTGTATGGGTATACCACATTTTGTTTATCCACCCATCCATCAGTGGATACTTGGGTTGCTTCCCTGTGATTCTTTTATTTTAATAAGTATAGCATTGTTGGAGGTTATTATACCTAGTCATGATCATTTGATAGTCTGTAACTGTGTCTGCACCACTGTAGCCACTAGCTACATTTAGCTGTTAAAATTTAAGTTAATCAAATATAGGGGCAACAGGTGGCTCAGTGAGTTAAACCTCTGCCTTCAGCTCAGGTCATAATCCCAGCGTTCTGGGATTGAGTTTTGATCAGGCTCTCTGCTCAGCAGGGAGCCTGCTTCCCCCCCCTCTCTCTGCATGCGTCTCTCTGCCTACTTGTGATCTCTCTCTCTCTGTCAAATAAATAAAATCTTTTTAAAAATTTAAATTAAATATAAATAGAATTTAAAATTTAATTCTTCAGTCACACTGGCCACATTTTAAGTGTTCAGTAGCTACATGTGACTAGCAGCTACCATACTGGACAGCATTGATATATAGAATATTTTGACCATTGCAAAAGTTCTATTAAATAGCCATGGGTATTGAATGTAAAGGCCTATTTTAATACCTTGAATTTAGAGAAGACAGAGAAGTCCCTTGTGGATTATAGAAATATTTTTATTTTCATTTGAACAAGGAAATTTTTCTGTTTAGCAAATAATTTTGTCTGTTTAAAGACATTTTTGCAGTGAGTTCAGAGGGTTTTGTTCACACTCTGACTGGAATGTTGTTAAAAATACTTTGTACTGGATAAATTTTAAATAAGTTGGTTTTTCAAGCGACGTTAATTGGTAATCCTTGTCTTAGAAGTTTATATTTAAAATATGCAAATGGTCATATGTATGTGTCTATACCAAAGATTTACAGAAAAATAATTTGAGTTTAAAGTTCTATTTTGTATCCATCATTCTCTCAGGGAGATGTGTGTTAAATTACATTCTTTTTCTAGGACTTGAAGTTTAATTGGTTGCAGGTGTAGAAAACAGTAAATGATTAGTAATGATTTGTCCAGTTTCTGCCTATTGAAATCTTAAAATAGTTTATCCTGGAAATTCTGTTTTCTCTTTTTTAATTTTAGTTTTAATTTTTTTGTTGAGATACAATTAATATAGAACATTGTATTAGTTTTAGGTATAAAACATAATGATTTGATATGTGCAAATATTGAGACATGATTACAACAGTAAGTTTAGTTAACATCATCAGCACATAGTTACAGATCTGCTTTTCCTGTGATGAGAAATTTTAAGATCTATTAGCTACTTTAAAATATTTCAAATATATATAGTACTATTAACTAGAATTTTTTTTTTTTTTAATCTGTTTGACAGAGAGAGAGCACAAGCAGGGGGAGTGGCAGAGGGAGAGGGAGCAGGGAGCCGGATGTGGGGCTCCATCCCAGGACCCCAGGATCATGACCTGAGCCAAAGCTGGACACTTAACTGACTGAGCCACCTAGGTGCCCTGGAAATTCTGTGTTCTTAAACATTTTTACTGTCACTGAGATTAGATGAAGTTTGGTGGGGGGGGGGGTGGTTTGTTTTGTTTTGTTTTATTTTTTGCTAGCAATCTCAAATGCCATCTTTAGGGAATTGGAGGAGCATGTTGTGTGTGTGTAACATTCCCTTTATCACTCTGGATTGTATGTTTTTATTAATACCAGTTTGTGTATCTGTCTTTTAAAAATTACTTTTAAAAAGATATCAGAAGATATTTTTTAGATGTTTGAAGCCATTTTTGAATCTGCTGGCTGTTTGGAATTATTTTAACTTGGTAAAAATTGCTTGAGTTTGAGAATGCGTTTAAATCTAGCATTTTTTAGGTAATTAAAAACTATTAAATCCTCGAGTATATTATCTGAAAGAGGTTAAGCCAGGGCGCCTGGGTGGCTCAGTAGGCTAAAGCTTCTGCCTTTGGCTCAGGTCCTGATCCCAGCTTCCTGGGATCGAGGCCCCCCCCCCCCCCCCCCGTCGGGCTCTCTGCAGGGAGCCTGCTTCCCCCTCTTCCTCTCTGCCTACTTGTGATTTCTGTCAAATAAATAAATAAAATCTTAAAAAAAAAAAGGTTAAGCCAAAAGAATAAAATTATTTATTTCTAAGAGTAATGGTTTATGTGTTTCTTATAAAAGATAAATAGGAAACTGATTTAATCTCACTTTTGAAAATCTATTGAATTTTTCTATATCAAAACTTCTATTATTGCATGAATTTAAAAACAATTTTCAGTTAGAACTAATATTAAGGAATAAAAATTAGACTGTTCTGATCTTGTGGAGAGAAAGGAGTGGTACTGATAATAAAGAGCTCCAAAATACGTATCTTTTTAGGCTTAATTACTGGAGTAGAACTAAGGAAGGATACCAGTTCATACTCCAGCTCTTTAGAAAACAGAAACTTTTGTTATTCTGTTATTTGGTTTACAACAGTTACAGTTAATGAGCTGGTATATAAAGTGGCTGAAGCTGAGGAAGTAGATAATTTTTTAAATTTCATATAAGTAGATACTATAAAAAAAAACCAAACACTTCAGTAACCAAGAGAGTAAGATAGATTTAAGTGAAGGGGAAATTGTCTCACTGTAGATATTCTTCTATGCAAATAGCAGAAACAAATAACAAACAATGAGTTCAGGAAAAGTTACCAAACCAGAATTTCACAGTTCACTATTTGAATACTAACATTTTGTTTTTATCTGATGACACTTGCAGCAAGTTTTTTTAATATCTAGGAAAGGATATAATTTATTAATTTAGTCACCTGGAATGCCCATTGTTTACCTGCTGTTGTAATCAAATATGAGTAAATGAATTTTGGTAGTATTGTGAAGTTAAACACATTTTTTTTCATTTCAGTAGTTCCCAGAGAAACTTTTTTTTATTAATTTTGAAAGTTGCATTATTAAGATATGTCTTTGAGCGTGCCTCGTGACTCAGTCATTTAAGCGTCTGCCTTTGGCTCAGGTCATGATCTTGGAGCTCAGTGGAGAGCCTGCTTCTCCCTCTGCGCCTCACCCAACTTGTGCTCTCTCCCTCTCAAATAAATTTATATTTATAATAAATAAAATCTTTTAAAAATGTGTCTTTGAGAACGTCTTCCTGAATGTGATCAGTTCTTATGATCTAGGTAATCTTATGATTGCCAATTAGACACCAAATGAAAATTTCTTGTTCAAAAATTTTCATTTGTATAAAGAGTAGTTAAGGGCTTGCATTGTTGAAAGGATTATATATCAAAATGGAGCCATACAATTTTAAGTAACACTATCTATGGCTTTAGAAAATTGATCAAAATTAATCCTTACTATTACTTAGAAAAAATAATTTTTAAATGTCTATAAACTATATAGAGCAGAGGTTACAACGAATATGCCTTCAGGGTCTAGGCGAGTAACATAAATTAGTGAAGCAGGTGAGAATAAGGGACATACATAGTGGGATTGGCAATGACTCTGTGAACAGGTAAGCCATTATAGAAGCAGCTGGTGTTAACCGCTTCTCTGCTATGGTGATTTGGTTCCGTTTGGGCTCTTACTGCCTTTTTTAGAGACAAGTTCTAAATTTTAAAATATTTGTTCCAATTCTTAAAAAACTATTAATCAAACAAGACATGTTTGTAGGATCGTTTCTGCCACTGTAGTGATTTGTCTCTATTAAATCAAATATTGAGGGGCACCTGGATGGCTCAGTGGGTTAAGCCTCTGCCTTCGGTTCAGGTCCTGGGATCGAAGCCTGCATCGGGCTTTCTGCTCAGCTGAGAACCTGCTTCCCCCCAACTCTGCCTGCTGCTTTGCCTACTTGTGATCTTTCTCTGCCAAATAAATAAATAAGATCTTTTAAAAAATCAAATATTGAAGTGCCTACCATATTCAGGTACTGTATTAAGAACTATATTATATACAGAACAACATTGGATCTGGCTTCAGTTAGAACACATTGTTCATTAAAAGTTCCTAGGATGATAGAAATCATATATGTGTGTGTATATATGTATATATACATATATCATTGTAGACTTATGGTGGTGATCATTTCTTAATGTGTAAACATTGAAATCACTGTGTTGTATACCTGAAACTAATATTATATGTCAACAATACTTCAATTTAAAAAAGAGAAATGTTATATATCCTTTTGGAAACTGTTTAATATGGTAGGCCACATGAAATCGTGGCTCATACAGCTGAGGAATTGACTTTTTAGTTTAATTAAAATACATAGCCACATGTGGTTAGTGACTTCTGAACTGACAGTGGAGCTCTAGAAACAAGTTCACTTGCTAAGATAATCCTTATTGTCTATCTGAATTCTTTTGTGTTAGTTACTCGGTCCTATTTTTCTAATCAAAATATCGAGGGAAAGCAACTCTAGTATTCAACATTTCCTTATCCCAGAGTGCTCTAGATAATGGCAGAAGTAATCCATGTGTGATTCATATTTGAATTAGTAGGGCACCTAGGTCTATAATTTTTCATATATTTTCTTTTTTTTTAAGTAGGCTCCACACCCAGCATGGAGCCTAATGGGGCTTGAACTCATGACCCTGAGATCAAGACCTGAGCTGAGATCAAGAGTAGGACGGTTAACTGACTGAGCCACCCAAGCACCCCATTAAATTTTCCTTTTGATGCATTTTTACTTGTTTTGTGTATTTGAAGGAAGGCCAGTTTATTAGACAGTCCTAAGTAGTATATAGGAACAAAACTGATTGTCATTTGGTTATATTCAGTAGCATGATTAACACTAATGCTGATTGCCATTCTGGGGTGGAGGGGCTCAAATTATTCATTATTAAGTGTTTCCTTGATACATAATGCCTTAGTGACATCCCATAGATCTGCAATGGTAGCCTACCTGTTATCCTCTAACTATGATTTTTGTGGTTCAACCTGTCTAACCTGTAGTTCTTTTGTTAATGTGAACAGAAATAAGGAAACTAGTTAGGGGTATTAGTGTTTCTCTGCAGGTTTTTGTTACCTAACCTCACCCATAATGGAATAAGTCATTTTATAAACTTTGTTCCACTTGGTAATAAAGAGTAAGATAGTTTGAAGTCTTATATGGCTATTTATCTTCCTTTGCAGTATTGTTTATACCAGTAAAGAAGTTGGTTCTTCATTTGGAGTATATGACCTGATTTATTAGGATACAATAAGTCATACCTCATATTACCAATTTTAAATTGTGATTAACATATGGTTTTATTAAATATTGATTCATATTATAATGCCTCATTAATGGGGAATGAAGTATATTTTCCAAATAAATTAGTCTCAGTCCTTTAAATCTAAAACTTTGATTTTTTAACACTTTTCAGAAATTATGTTTATATGATATATGTCACATTTTGCTCCCTGATTTAACATAATGTACATAGAAAATTGGACTCTTTCTTGAGTTATGTAGTACTTCTTATTCCTGTACCTAATGGCCTTTGTGGGTAGTATGATTTTTTCCCCTTCTTTTTCTTTTTTTTCTTTAAGATTTTATTTATTTATTTGACAGACAGAGATCACAGGTAGGCAGAGAGGCAGGCAGGGAGAGAGGAGGAAGCAGGCTCCCTGCTGAGCAGAGAGCCCAATGTGGGACTCCATCCCAGGACCCTGGGATCATGACCTGAGCCAAAGGCAGAGGCTTTAACCCACTGAGCCACCCAGGTGCCCCATTTTTTTCCTTCTTTTTCAGTCAGGTATTAACTTCTCACTGAGTATGTCAGCTTTAAGCAGCCATTTTTCCATTCATTCAGCAAATATTTACTGACTACCTTCTATATTCAAAGCATTATTCTGAGGCTTGGTAGTATAATAATCAAAATATTTAAAAGTGACCAAATATACTTTCCTCTCTTATGGAATGTACAAAATATGGAGAGGAAGATAGACATGAAGTAATAATACAAGAATATTGGGGAGCCTAAGAGCCCATGGATATTGAGAACTGCTGAGCCAGGATAAAGGGAAAAAAGGAAGCCTACAATCCCAGATCATCATTAAAACCAAAGTTGTTTATAGGATTCAGAATGGACATCATGTAAACTTTGAATTAAAATTAGAACCAGTTACTGTTTTGGAAAAGAAACAATTGAAACACAGTTTAAGAATTTGCTATGGGTCTTACAGCAAACCAATGACAGAACCATGATTAGCATTTAGGACTTCTTAGTCATAATCTTTCTTTCTCACTTTCTCTGTTGCCTTTAATATCCCACCTTTGTTTGATCATTTTAGGTATTGGTTGTGAAACATTTTTCTGTATTGGAAGCATGTGAGAACCTGAGATTTGTACATGCTGTCTTTTAAAATACAGATTTTCAATCTTTTTTTTTTTATTTTTTTTTTAAGATTTTATTTATTTATTAGAGAGAGAGATCGAGCACAGGCAGACAGAGAGGCAGGCAGAGGCAGAGGAAGAAGCAGGCTCCCTGCCGAGCAAGGAGCCCGATGTGGGAGTCGATCCCAGGACGCTGGGATCATGACCTGAGCCGAAGGCAGCCACTTAACCAACTGAGCCACCCAGGCGTCTACCAACAGTAACAGCAAATGTGAGCTATGATTGGGCTGAAAAAGTTATCTTCATATGATGAAGTAATTAAACCTTAGGTATTTAAGTTACTGTTTTAGATGTACAATGCATTTTAATAAAAAATATATATATTTGGAATGCTTTTAGAATGCTTGAAAGATATTTTCATTGCAGGTAGAAATGTGATCATCTATAATTGCTGGGTAAGTAGAGAGATGAATCTCCACAAGTTTTAAAACTATAGGAGTAAAATGAGGTTTGAATTTTGTTAGAATTTGAGGAGGAAGAAACTGTACTTTATGTAATTTTCTTTCATTGCCCTCTAAAGTTCTAATATAAACATATGTAAAAGTTTGTTGGTTTTTAAAATTATTATACTTAGTATTTTTTATATATGTGTAGGCTTGGTAAGAGAAATGGAAACAATGTGGAGAAATAATTTTTAATGTACTTTTTCCTTTATGAAGACTTATCTTCATGATTTTATTAGGATGAGTAAACTTGTGACACATTGGCTTAAAAATTATTTCTGTTTCACATATATATTTTAGTGATTTTATGAGCTTAAAATCACATTTTCAAGATAATATGATTACAGTTTTTAAATAAAGTAGATATACTTCTGTGAACTTAGTTTTGAGCCACCAATTTATATGAAGTATGGCTTGATATCTTTGTATCATCATTGTCTAGAATAGGACTTCACACATAGTAGATATTTAAAAAGTTGTTGCTGAATGAAAGAATTTTTTTTAAAGATTTTATTTATTTGAGATAGAGAGGGAGAGAGAGCTCACAAAAGTCAGGAGGGGCAGAGGGAAAGGAAGAAGCAGACTCCCCACTGAGCAAGTAGTCGACTTGATACATGGGGCTTGATCCCAGGACCCTAAGATCAGGATCTGGGCTGAAGGCAGTTGCTTAACGGACTGAGCCACTCAGGCACCCCTGAATGAAATAATTTTTAAAAGCAAACTGGTATGCTAAGGTATAGGACAAATGATGATAGATCAGAGTACACCAATTCAGCCAAAAGCTGAGTACTTATGTCAGAGTATAGATACCAGTTTTGAATGTCTATACGAGAATGGATACCAGAATATCTATAGCAATTCAGCCAAAAGCTGAGTTATCCTTTGTATCTGATCGGGCTATTACAGGCTACTCCCACCCCTTTGCGTATGTGTTTTTGTAGTACCTCATAGAATATGACTTGTAGGACAAATGTGCTTGCAATTATGATTATTATATTGGTGATATAATTATTTTATGGTGATATAATTATGATACTAGAGAATTTGTCAAGAGAACTAACCACACCATATTCTGGATTACTAAAAATATAATGTGTGGGATTCCTTCAGATATGTAATTCCTTCAGAATTTGTTACAAATTATTAAAAACATTATATTAACATGATATACTGTGAAATGTAAAGTATTTTAAAAATAAGGTTAAGTCAAAATCCATTTAAGGCACCAACTTGGGCAGATTTTACTTGACCTTTAATATATTTGTGCCATTTTGTTTTATTCTGATATATTAATATTTGTGGACACCAGCTTTACAATGAGAAAAAATGAATAAGATATTACTAAGAATTTAATTAAGTAATAGACTTTTTAGAAATTGTAAAAGAAGCTTATATATTGGGCATAAATTTAAATATACTTAATATTTCTTACATATTGAAGCATACCCAGTAACATGGCATTTCAATTTGAATTTTTTTTAATTATTGAAATATAATTGACATAGTGTTATATTTCAGATGTACAACATATTGATTCAACAGTTCTGTACATTACTCAGTGTTCATATGAGAAGTGTAATTACCATCTGTCACCATACAACTTTATTACAGTGTTACTGACTATATTTCCTTTGCTGTAGTTTTCATCTCCATGACTTATTTACTTTATAAGTGGAAGTTTTTATATCTTAATTCCCTTTATCTGTTTTGTTTGTCCTCCCACCAGCCTCCCCTCTGGCAAGCACCAGTTTGTTTCTTTGTATTTAAGAGTGTTCTTTTGTTTGTTTGTTTGTTCATTTGTTTTTTGGAATCAACATAAAGTTGAAATTATATGGCATTTTTCTTTCTCTGCCTGACTTACTTCACTTAGCATAATACCATTTAGGTCCATCCGTGTTGTCACAAATGGCAAGATCTAATTCTTTTCTGTGGCTGAGTAATCTTGTGGGTGTGGGGGAGGGTGTGTGTGTGTGTGTGTAAAACATCTTTGTCCATTTATCTGTTGATGGGCACTTGGGTTGTTTCCATATCTTGGCTATTTATAAATAATGCTGTAATAAACATAAGGATGCATGCATCTTTTTGATTTAGGGTTTTTGTTTTCTTCAGGTAAACCTGCCCAAAAATAGAATTACTGGGCACTATTTCTCTTTTAATTTTTTGAGGAACCTCCATATGTTTTTCCACAGTGGTTGCACCAATTTACTAACATTATTAACATGTTTTCTAGAAAGTGTATTCTCAGAGTAGAACAGTTTTAAGAGTTTGAGAGGCCATTACCTGTACTGTAGTGTTGAAATTCCAGACAGAAGATTATCCTACTTTAGATGGCCTTCTGGGAATTCTATAGATTTCTGTAACTACTTCCACAGTAATGGAATCCAGTGTCTTTACTATTAGTTATATCTCTCTTTCTTATTTTTTTTCTATTATTCCTTTCTTTTTTTGTTAAAAATATTGTAGGTATACCAAAAGATGCCTAAAAAGTAGCAAAACAAAACACTGTTATATTCCCTCAGCTAAAGAAATAAACATTACCAGTGCAATTGAATGAGGCTACCTCTCTAGCACTTCTTCCCCTCTACTCCCAACTACTATACTATATCTGGTATTTATCATTTCCACACCAGAAATTACTTTTCGATAAAATCTCTAGCTCTGAGAGTCACCCTCATGGTAATTATAAATACTGTACCTCATGTCATCAGTGGACATGAAGACCAATATGAAGGACAATGGGAAGGTTGCACTCAGTTTCATGCACCATATTCCTGTCTAATTACTAGTAAAACACTTTATCACTCACTAATTTTTAACTTGTTTCAGCCAAGTCACTTGGCTCTTTCATTGTTTCTGTTTGTAAATAGCTGTTACTTATCTTGCACTTAACTAATTAGTTAGTTTTACTTCCACAGGGATGTCCTGTTTTATTGTCTATAGTTTCATTATGCCTTCTCTACCTCCCAGCTCTGAGTAAATGACAACCTGCTCTCTATTTCTTCAACCTAATCAGTAAAATAAAACATTTAATGAGAGTCTCAAGTTTGATTTCCTCCTTCCTTCCTCTTCCCTCCTCTGTCTGTCCATTCATCTGTCCGTTTATAATCTTAGTTTGGTTGCCTTCTTTGTATAGTTTCAGATGACGACAGAGGCATCTCTGGGCTTTTCCTTTGTAATTGTTACTTTAATATATCTTTATTTAAGGCCCCCCCCCCCCCGATTCTTACCATTATGCTTGAAATAGATATGCTACTGTATTATCTATTTTGTCTTTGCTTTATTTAAAAATATTTAACACTTTAGGACATTGGAAGTTTGGGATATATCACATCTGTTCTAAATTAAATGTTACACACAAAAAATTAATTTTGGTCCCATGTTTTCTCCATTATCATGTCCTACTATCCCTTCCCCATTTTTTGGCTGTATTTAGTGATAATGGTAATAATGTTGGCTCTCCTGGCATTTGAATAACTGAAAAATGCCAGATACTGTGACAAAGATTTTGGTGTTTTACTGATTTAATCACTTTAGTCCTTTGAGACATAAACCTTTGTTCTTAATTGTTGTGATATATTTGTAGGTTTCATTCCTTTGCTTTCTGTCACAGTTCTCTGCCTCTGCCTGAGTCACTTCCCCACCAGTCTGTCTCCATCTTATTGTCATCTTCACAACCAGAATTTCCACATTTTTCCAAAATGCCCTGCATGGTGATAAAGCCCATATTGAGAAGCTCTGGCTAGGGGAAATGACTTTTAGCTCATATTTAGAGATGAAAGAAAAATATTATATAGAAGTAGCCCTTAATTTTTTTTTTACTTGTTGATTTTAAGAATCTCAGTTAAAATACAGTGATCACTAATGACTGTATGAGATTATTATTCTTATTTCTTACATTGTTAGGACCGTGGACACAAAACAGAGCTTGTATACTTTATCTCCTCTGAAGTTCAGGAATGGAGGATATTCAGAATGAAAAAAATCCCCTGCTTTACCTTCAGAGGTGTGCAAACAAATAGAATCGAGGCACACTGAAGAAGATTTATTCTGATCATTCAGAGCTCTGCTTAAATTTTTAACATGGTTAATTTTGTGTAAAGGAAGTTAATTTTGTATTCCAGGAAGTTAAATAATGAAGGTCTTATTGTAAGCTTTTTTGTAAATGTGGTATATTTCCCAAAAAGTCTTTTTTGCATTTTTTTCTTTTTTTTTGCATAAGAAATAGCTGATAGGTAGAAGGTAACTAGTTGACAACAGGCTTGGCCTTCATAGATTCTGAACTTTGGGTGCTTGGATGGACTTAAGGACCTGTGAACCCCCTGAAACCTCTTCCCACTCTGTGTTTTTGTGTGTATTTGTTGCACACATAGAATATTCTGAGAGTCCATTGCTCTCATCAGGATCCCATAGTAGATTTGTAATCTGTACCCCCACCCCTTACCCCAGCTCCACATACACAGAAAAGTTTAAGAACCACTACTAGGGAAAATTGATAAACTTGATCAGTGGAATGGTGATTGGATGCTCCTAGAGTTACTAGTAGGTCTAGTACCTGTTGCTTGTTAACGAGCCCTCTGGTTTAGAATACTGACAAGATAAAGTGTTTTCTACTTTAAGCATATAAGGGTCTAAGAATTTGGAATGTAAAGATAAAATAAGAGGAAAATTAAGTAGTCATTAAACAAAATTCATATTTTGCTTAATGTATAATTTTTTGTGCTTGGATATGCTTGTGACTTAAAAGGAAGATTGTGACTGAAAGCCCTTTCCATATTATAACATGTAAGGATTATCTTGATTTCTAGCTCTAGCTGTTGGTATTACCAGTACTTTTGTTTCTTTTTGCCTGAAACTTTATATAACTAGAACTTTTTTTTTATTGGGAAAGGGTGGCATTTTGGGTTTGGCTACGGGAGAATTGTTATTCTATGGAAATTTTGAAGCAAATTTTTTTTTAATGTCTTCAAAAATATTTGTTAATTAGCTATGATGTGTCATACACAGAGCTGGGGACACAGTTGTAAATAAGACAGATACTGCAGCTGCTCTTAGAGAGTTTATCTTACTGTCAAGCAGGGAAGACAAAGTAAGGTATGGTAAGTAAGGATGTGATAGGAAACAGGCATGGGTACTAAAGATTGGGGCAATGATCATAAATGGTAATTGTGTTTTTAACTTTGATGTCCATGTGGTCATTGTGAGTCCACAGAAGTATGATCGCTTTTTTTTTTTTTGAAGTGTGACTGATTTTTTGAGTGTCTTTTAACTTTAATATTGCTGAACTATTTTATTCTAGTAGTTTCTGGTAAATTTCTTGGAATTTTTAAAATGTAAATAACCATTTAATCTGCTAATAGTTTTGCTTCTTCCTTTCCAATCTGTATGTCCTTTATTGTCTTATTGAAATGGTTAGAATGCTGTTCTGTGTTGAATAACACTGCTGAGAGTGAATGTCCTTATCCTGATCCTGATCTTAGGGGAAAGCACTTAGTCTTTCACTATTATGTATACTCGCTGTATTTGTAGAATCTCTATCAAGTTTAGAAAGTTCTCCTCTATTCCTAGTTAGTTTACTGAGAGTTTTTAATTATGAATGACTGTTAAATTTTGTCAAATGCTTTTCTGTATCAGTTGGTATGATTATGTGATTTTTCATCTTTATTCTTTTGACACGGTAGGTTATATTGATGGATTTTGAATATGAACCAGTCTTGCATACATGAAATAAATACTTACTGGGTCATAATGTATAATTTTCTTCATTACTGGATTCAATTTGGTTTATTTGTTTATTTTTTTTTTTTTAGGATTTTTACATCAAAATTCATGGGAGAATTTGGTCTTTGTGTTCATTTATTTTATCAGAGTAACATTGACCTTATAAAAGGAGTTGGGAAGTATTCCCTCATATTTTCTGTAAAAGATTGTCTAACAGGTATAAAACTGTTCAGATTATATATTTCATACTAGCTGAGTTTTGGTGGTTTGTCCTTTTCGAGGAGTTGGTTCATTTCATCTAAGTTGTTGATTTCTGTGTGCAGATTTGTTTTTAGTGTTTTCTTATTTTTAATGGCTGTAATATTTATAGTCACATCCACGTTTTATTTCTGATACTGTATTTTGTATCTTTTAGGTCTCTTTGTCAGTCTTGCTGGAGGTTTGTCAGTTTTATTGATCTTTCCAATTAATTTTTGTTTCATTGATTTTTTTTCTGTTATTTTGAATTTCATTGTGGTTTCTGCTCTTTTACTGTTTCCTTCTTTTACCTGCTTTTGGTTTATTTTGCTCTTTTTCTATTTCTTGAGGTGGGAGTTTAGTTACATTCCACACATTTTGTTACATTGTATTTTAATTTTTATTCAGTTCTTTGTGTATTTTTAAAAATTTCTTTGTAGACTTCTTTGAACTATAGGTTATTTAGAAGTGTGTTTTTAGTTTCTGAGTGTTTGGAAATTTTCTTTCTTTCTGTTGTTGACTACCTTGACTCTTTTATGGTTGGTGAACTTGCTGTTTATGTTTAAATTTTTTTTTTAAAGATTTTATTTATTTGACAGCACAAGCAAGGGGAGCAGCAGGCAGAGGGAGGGGGTGAAGCAGGCTCCCCATTGAGCAGGGAGCTTGATGTGGGGCTCAATCCCAAGACCTTGGAATCATGACCTGACTCAAAGGCAGACACTTAATAACTGAGCTACCCAGGTGCCTCTGTTCAAATTCATTTAAATTGATTAAGGTATGTTTTATGACTTAGTTTCTGGTCTGTCGTGATGAATGTTCCATGAGCACTTGAAAAGACTTATGTATTTTGTTCTTGTTAGGTGGAATAGTCTATAAATAAAAATTTAAAATTCAAAATTTCTTTTTGATGGTTGTGTTTAGTTCTTCTGTTTTGCTGGTTTTCAATCTTGTAGTTCTGTTTTGCTGAGAGAAGAGTGTTGAAGTCCTCAATTATAATTTTATATTTTTATATTTTTTCCTCTGGGTTCTATCAGCTTTTATTATATTTTGAATCTCTGTTGTTTCCACATTTAGGATTGCTGTGTTGTCTTGGTGAATAGATCATTTAATCATTTTGTAATGAACATCTCCTGCCCTGATAATTTTCTTTGCCTTGAAGTCTGCTTCTCCTGATATTAATAGCCACTGCTGCTTTTATTTTGATTAATGTTTATATAGCATATCCTTTTCATCCAATCTACTTATGCCATAATAATCAAAGTTAGGGTCTTATAAATAGCCTGTAGCTAGGTCATACTTTTTAATCCATTATGCCAGTCTCTGTTTTGAATTTTTGTTATTAGACCATTTACACTTACAGTAATTATTGATATGTAAGAGCTCAGGTCTGCTGGATCACTGTTAGTTTTCTGTTTGTTCCTTCTGTTTCTTTCTCCTCTTTCCCTTTTGTTGTCTCCCTGTGGTCTACCTGAACATGTTTTAGAATTCCATTTTTTTAAAAAGATTTTATTTATTTATTTGACACAGAGACACCAAGAAAGGGAACACAAGCAGTGGGAGCAAAAGAGGGAGAAACAGGCTTCTGGCTGAGCTAGGAGCCGGATGTAGGGTTATATACCAGGATCCTGGGACCATGACCTGAGGTAAAGGTAGATGCTTAATGACTGAGCCACCCAGGGGCCCCTAGAATTCGATTTTTATTTTATAGTGTTTTTGAGCACATCACCAGTTTTTCTTTTTAAAGTGGTTCCTTTGATTTTTACATTTATGCATGTGTAAATTATTTTAGATACTATTGATATTGACATTTTACCTCTTTGAGTGAAATTTAGAATCTTACTTCTACGTAGGCCCCTTTATCCATTTTAAAATTTGTCTTATTTCTCTCTACACTGAGCACATCAAATGATCATATAAAAACTCATAGGGAGAATGATAGTCTATTATATTTAGCCCTATCTTTATTCATTTTGTTTTCTTTCTGAAGTTATAAACCTCCCTCAGTTATCATTTCTTTTTAGTTTGGAGAACTACTTTTAACCATTCTTTAAGAGTAAGACTGCTGCTGATAATTTCTCTTAGTTTTCTTTGAGAATTTCTTTGTTTCCCTTTAACTTCTGATTAATATTTTCACTGGGTATAAAATTTGAGGTTGACCGTTTTCTTTCAGCATTTAAAATGTTATACTGCTTTCTCCTGGCATCCATGGTTTCCATTGAGAAATGCATCATTTCTCCCTAGATGCTTTCACAAATGGTTCTTTGTGTATAGTTTTCATAAATTTGATTTACTGTATCTTGGCTTTATTTGAATGTCCTTAGGGTTATCCTTTCTGGAATTTGCTCAGTTTCTTGAATCTGTAGATTTATGCCTTTTGGCAAATTTTAGAAGTTAGCATTTTTTTCCCCCTCCAATATTCTTTCAGACACACACTCCTTTTCTCCTTTTGGGTCTCCAGTAACACAAATCTTAGATCTTTTGTCCTATATATTTTTGTGCTTTGTTTATTTTTTCAATCTATTTCTATTGTTCAGATTATCTTCAAGTTTAATGAGTCTTTCCTCTGTTATCTTCAATATACTATTAAGCCCATCCAGTGAGCTTTTTATTTTAATTATGTTTTTCAGTTTTACAGTTACCTTGATTTTTTTTTAATCTTCTTTCATTTGCTGAACTTTTCTATTCGTTTTTTTAGTTTTTCTTTTTTTCATTTTTTTGATTGTTGAAGCATTTTTAATGATTGCTTTGAAATCATGTCATTTAATTTCAACATGTGATTTATCTTCATTTTGGCATATAGTGACTATCTTTCCCCATATAGTTGGTCATTTTCCTGGTTCTTCGGTGAGTGACTTTTTTTTTTTTCTTTTTATTGTTATCCTGGACATTTTGACTTATGAGACCCTGTATCCTATTTTTTTTTAAAGATTTTATTTATTTTTTTGACAGACAGAGAACACAAGTAGGCAGAGAGGCAGATAGAGAGAGAGAGGAGGAAGCAGGCTCCCTGCCGAGCAGAGAGCCTGATGCAGGGCTCAATCCCAAGACCCTGGGATCATGACCCCAGTGGAAGACAGAGGCTTTAACCCACTGAGCGACCCAGGTGCCCCCCTGTATCCTATTTAAATCTTATTTTTTAGCAAGTACCCTCACTGTTTAGGTTTAACACATAGGTTCTGGCCTACTTTTATGGGATATAATTCCAATGATCATTTTCTTTCCTGAACCCTCACAGTATTATTCTGGTTTGCTTTGTGTACTACTTGAAAGCTATTCCCAAAGGTGAGTTTTATGGTGTAGTCCATTTTTCAAAACTTTTTGTATGAATTCTGGTCAGCTTGATCTGTGGGTTGGTTCTGCCATGTCATGGTTCTATGTAGAACTTCTTGTGCAGGTTTAATTAATTTCTTTTCTCCAGCTCTCTCCTTCAAGGTCTTCTTCCTTTTACTCCATTCTCTTGGGGGTAGTGAGGAGACTGCCTGTTCCTTCTGGATAGAAGTAGAATTCTTGACTTGATCCCTACTTGGTCTTCATTGGCAATACACCATTGGAGGAGGTGATTGCTATCTCAGACTCCCTGCTACTGTTAGATGAGGGGGAAAAGCCCAGAATCCCTTTCATTGTATGATGACACCATGCAAATGGGAGATGGGAGTTTCATCTTGTTTCATCTTCTGTTACTAAACATGGGGGCAGGTCTCTGCATCATCCTGAGGCTTACCTACTCTTGTTGAGTAAGAGTACATATTCTGTGCTTAGTTTCTATTTAGGCTGCCCTAATGGGGAAGGAAAGCTACTTACCAGGCTTTTGCTACCTCAGGGTTGGGGGAAGCGGACCACACTCCCTATTTGGTCTCTGTTGGTGTCTCTTCCTGGATGGGTAAGAGGAGCCCTGTCCTGGACCCTGCTGTACCCTTCAGTGTACTTACTTCAGCTCTGTGGGCACTGCACTAACAGGGAAGGAGAGCACCAGCTCATGGTACTTGGCTTTTGCCATTCTATCTGCTGCTGCCAGTGTAGAAGTCCAGACTCCCCAGATGGGGAGCCATCCATGGTGCTTGGCTGGGGGGCTGGGATAGGGTGGGTGTTGTCAAAAAGGTTTCTGTCCTGATGGACTCTTCTCTCTCACATTCTGCTAGAGAGAGAGCAAACTCTTCATGACCTTTTTTTTTTTTTAAACTTTGGCTTTGAAGGTTCTTTTGTCTGCTACCCAGTATAGATAAGTTGTGATTAAAAAAAAAGAGGGAGAGAGAGAATTTACCACCTTATGTTCCTCAGGACCTGAAGTTTCTAACCAATTTGCCCATTTTTCAGTCTTATGATTGTCTGCTGTTTTATTTCCAGAGTGTTTAGTTATAGTTATCAGGCAGGATTAGAAAGAAATGAACTTGTTCCATCTTGTCCAGAACCAGAAATTTGACAAGCCTGATTTTTGTTTTAGTTTCTCAAGCAGGGAAACTTCTTTCTTTTGCTTTATTTGGATAGCTCTTAATCATCTCTTAGGTCTCCGAGGAAAATTTGCTTCCTCAGACAGTCTTAGGGAGGCTTTCCTCAATGTTTTAATCAAATTATATGTGGGTTTTTCATTGTTATCTCATGTTCTTTCATTACAGTTGTCCCAATTTTTAATTGTGGTTTACTTGCTGAATGTTTGTCTTTTCTCTAGATATAAGCTCCTTGATTGTAAGGCTCCTGTCTCTTTTTAAGAAAAAATATTTAACATTTTTAGGATAGTTTTAAATTTATGGAAAAACTGAGAATATAATAGAGAGTTCCCACATACCCTAGACTCATTTCCCCCTTTTTTAAACATCATACATAAATATGGTACATTTTGTTGCAGTTAACAAATCTTTTTAGAAACTAAAGTCTGTACTTTACTCAGATTTCTATAGTTCTCATTTTCCTGCTCCAGCATCTCATTGTGGATGCCACATTACATTTGGTTGCCACGTCTCCATAGGCTCTTCTTGGCTATTTTAGTTTCTCAGACTTTTCTTTCTCTTTTCTTTCGGATCTTAACAGTTTTGAGGAGTACTAGTCAGATATTTTATAGTTGCCCTTCAATTGGAATTTGGTGTTTTTCCTTATTAGACCAGAGTTGTGGGGTTTTGGAAGGTAAACTACAGTGTTAAAGTACTGTTTTCATCATATTGTATCAAGGGTACATAATATCAACATGACTTATCACTGTTAATGTTGACCTTGATTATCCAAATGAGGTGGTGTTTGTCAGGTTTCTCCTGACTATAAAGTTAGTCTTTTTTTCCCCTCCACCTTTTCATACTATACTCTAATTGAAAGAAGTCACTGTGCACAACTGACATAAGGAGTTGAGGGGGTTATGCTCCTCTTCTTTGATGGTAGAATACACATATATACTCTTCCATCATTAGATCTGAGAAAGGGATACAGATTGTTGTAAGAGGAAGTATATTACACATATATATGAAGCAACCTCACTGAAGAGTGGTGGGAAAAAGTGCTAACGTAGGTAACTTAAAAATGGAGGGGACCTGGGAAAACAAAAGGAAATGCATGTAAGCTCAGTACTATAGTTGAGAAAGTTATTTCCAGTGGGGGATATTGGTTAACAGTTATGATCCTACTATACATGTGTACTGGCATTGAATAAGTAAGTGAATGGCAAGGAGTAGGAGCCAGGTTTCTTGTTGGAAGGAAATTTATACATAAGCAAGTGAAGGAGGTTAGAATGATACATACGGATTATGGATTAGAGTTGGAGATGTCATTATATAGTCATAATACAATATAGATGTCCTTTATTTCTTCACCACTGTGGATCCAATATCCATTACAGCATCTTGCACCCATAATAGGTATTCAGTAAATATTTGTGAGATGAATGAATCAGTCATGTTTGGCCAGGATGTGGGACACTGTGGTTTGGCTTAGTAAGATGTCCATACTTAAATCATGGATTGATTTAAGTTGCCGATTATGGGGTCATGTAAATTGACAGCCTCACTAGAATCACATGGTTTGAGTGATATAAGATCCAGAGACTCAAGGGAGAAGAGTATACAAAATAAGGCCAAAAATGACTAGTAGCTTCCTTTGGAAGAAGAGTAGAAATCTGACCCATTAGGTTCAGTTTCGTGGTATAAAATGCGGTTATTTAAAGTGGAAGTGTACACAAATACTTATAAGGAATATTGATCTTGATATTGGAAAAAAATCATCTACATAGATCTGGAATTTGAGTTATTACTGAATTAGATAAAACTTCATGTTTCAAAGCAGGAAGCTAGATATATTTTATTATTTGGGACTCTGATTTGTGATAAGAGAATTTTTTTTTTAAATTATGTTGAGTTAGCCAACATATAGGAAAATACATCATTAGTTTTTGATGTAGTGTTCAGTGATTTTTTTTTAAAGATTTTATTTATTCATCTGAGACAGATAGATACAGAGAAGAAGAGCAGGAGTAGTGGAGAGAGGCAGAGGTAGAAGCAGACTCTCCACTGAGCAGGGAGCTAGACGTGGGGCTGGATCCTAGTATCTGGAGATCATGACCTGAGCGGAAGGCAGACGCTCAACCATCTGAGCCACCCAGGTGCCCCTGTTTGGCGATTTATTAGTTACGTATAACACCCAGTGCTCATCACAGTACACGCCCTTCTTAATAAGAGAAATCTTAAGTCAAACTAACTCAAGCAGAAGAGGAATTGATAAGCACTACCACTAAAAAGTTTAGGGGTATGGGAATATGTTTAAACATGATTGATTTAGATATTCATCCTGTGTCTCAGTCATCTTTCTCTCTTTCTCTCATAAGGTAAGCTTTGTTTTCTGGCTATCTCTGAGAAGAAAAGCATTTATCTTCATCAGTAGCTTTAAATTTTTATTGTTTTTGCAACTGGTGTTCTCCAGTAGTAGGACTTCTTTATCAATTCTCTTAAAAGGGTATCTGAATGGGCCTACTTCCAATCACATGACTAATCCTAAATTGTCACAGAATAGAAGGGTTGCATACCTCTCCTACACGCAGCTTGTGCCTAATTTTATTATAGGAATGGTAACGAAGTAAGACAATCTTTTAAAGCAAGTCTATTTTTAAAAAGCAATGACTTAAAAAAAAAAAGCAATGACTTTATGTTTTGTTTTATTTTTTCAAAGAGGATCATTGTCTCTACTTACATCCTTCTTGCATTGTGTCAGTGGTCATTAGGTGGGGGAAAAATTTTTTAACATAAAACAATGTTAGATTGTTACACTTTTTATCTATTACTGTATTGGCCTCAGTTACATAACTGTTAGAGTGTAACAAACTCCTTTCAAGATTCTGTGGGTATACTAGGTGTGGTTTTTTTGTTTTGTTTTGTTTTTTTCCTGTTGGCCTTGCCTGTGCTCACTTAACACAGCTGCATTCAGCTGGTGCCTAAGCTGAACTGGAATGTTCACTGTAGCCTCACTCATATGTCTGGTACTACAGCAGGAGTGCTTTGGTTCTCTTCCACATGGCCTCTCTCCACATGATCACTCTCATCTTCTAGGGCCTCTCTCTCTAACAGAATAGTCTAGACTTCTTTAGATAGTATTTGGGTTTTCAAGAGTGAAACAGAAGCTGTAACTCCTCTTGAAGTTTATCCTTGTGTCTCTTTGCCTATCATCAGAATATTACTTCCATCACACTGTCAGAGTAAGTCAAAAGGCTATTTTTCAATCAGTGTGAAGGTGGGGGCTACGTGAAAATGTGAATGCAAGGAGGCAGGATTCATTTGAGACTACTTTATAGCCATCTACTGTAACTTCATAGAATGGGTTTCCCTGCTTTTCTCTGCACCCCCCCAAATCTCTTGATATAGGAGATCATAGCATATCACTTATTTTGCTTTAGCCTTACCCTATTTCACTCAGAGGAAAAACCAGAGTCTTTGTATTGCCTACCAGGCCCTTTGTCCTTGGTCAGAAAGGAATTTATATTATATCTAAAACAAGAAATCTAAGGTAGGCAGTGTAGGACTTGTGTAGAGTTCATTAAATCCGTCAGGGCCCCAGGCTCACTCTGTGCTTTGCCATCTTTTGTATGTTGGGTTTTGCCCTATTTGTCCCTTATTTGACACATGATGGCTCTGTCTTCAGACCTTGGATCTGCATTCTAAGCAAAAAGAGAGAGTAGACCCTTTCCCCAAATGCTGGACTGGCTTCTCTTTAACAAAAATTGTCACATGGCTACTTGTAGCAGCCAAGAGAGTCTGGTAAAGTGAGAATTTTATCTGTACTTCCTTGAATCTAGCAGAGCAGGAGTTTTCTCAGTAAGGATAAAGGCAGGATGGGTATTATAAAGGTAGGCATCCAGTACTATCTGCTTCAGTGCTATGTGCCAGAAACTGCACTGTTACTATGAAAACATACTTCTCAGTCCTAGGCATAGCTATTATGTGACTTAGAAATAATACAGTCAAGGTAGTTGTAATAATTCCATTTTCCATATGAGAAAATTGAAGCTTTAGCATGGTTGCAGTATCAGAATTTATACATAGCATTTTGACTCCGAATGCTTAGTTCTTACCATTATACTATATTCTAACTGAGCTTTCTGTTAAACACACACACATATATACACAATATGACCTACATTTGTATAAAGCTTTGTTGCTTCGGATTATGTTTGATTTTCATGTCTACCTTAATAAATTGAATACCTGAAAGAAAACAGGATTGTGCTCTTTTTCTATTGCCTAACACTCAGTGAACATTTTGATTAAATGAAGTTAAAAAAATAAAACAAAAACCAAGAAGATAGGAAAGCCAAACATCATTTTGCAGATGAACAAACAGGTACAGGGATGGGGATAACATGCTTGAATTGCATAGCTAATGACAGAGAGCTGGTGTTACAACTGGTTTCTTGTTTTCTGGTTGAGAGCATTCTCTCTTGGGTTGGATTAGATGGTGAAATTAGAAGAATTATGTCCTGCCAGTGTTCATGATTTAAGGTACATAATATCTTAATTAATGCAAATTAGATCAAGATGTAGTTCAAATATAAGGATGTGGATATGCCTCGGTTCTCCTCTAAGAAGACAGTAGAGAGTAAAAGAACACCAAAGCAGGAGTCAGGAGACCAGTATGGTAAAACCCAGCCAGGTCACTGATTTTTCTTTGTGACCTTAGGCAAATTGCTTAGCTACCTTGAATCTGCTTTCCTCAAAACTAAAACAAGGGAGTTAGGCTTCTTGATCTTTGAAGTTCCTTCTGTCTAAAACATTATATGAGCCATTGTTCCTAGTGAGTTTTTAATGGGTGCTCTAGCATTTCTTGGCATCTAACAGGTCAGAATGTTTTATATGTCTATAGTGCAGAGAAAATAACAGCTTTTTTACTTCTTCTCTGGGAACTTGGCCAGTGAGGAGTAAACATCCTTTCCTATTTCTCCCTAAATGACGTGTTTGATCATAAGTAACAGACCTTTTTCTCTATTTTGTTCTTTAAATCTGATCCTGTTCTTATTTTATGGTTTTTCTTTACTTCATTGCCCGTTAAAGTGTAATAATTTGAAGATATGAATTTATATTTTAGTCTATAGATCAGAACTTCATTTTTTATACATTAAAAATAGTTGTATTTATTAAATACATAATTAACAAATCTGTGTATTTGAAATATTTGGCTTACACATGATATGGTCTAAATAGAGTGGAATATATAGTCTTACCCTTTGCAGTAGAATTGTATTGACTCAAAATAACCTAGGTAAATAGCAAATATACTATAGACTTTTAAGATACCAGTATAGGCTTTACATTTGCCAGAACTGAAATACGTGAAAGGTACTTTGTTTTCTTTTTTTTTTTTAATAAAGATTTTTATTTATTTATTTTTTTTAAGGGTCCCAAGAATATAAAGTTTGGAAACCAGTGTCTTTTTTTTTTTTTTAAAGATTTTATTTATTTATTTGACAGAGAGAGAGAGAGAGAGAGATCACAAGGAGGCAGAAAAGCAGGCAGAGAGGAGGGGGGAAGCAGGCTCCCTGCCGAGCAGAGAGCCAGATGCGAGGCTCCATCCCAGGACCCTGGGATCATGACCTGAGCTGAAGGCAGAGGCTTTAACCCACTGAGCCACCTAGGCGCCCCCTTAGTTTTCTTTTAAATAATGTCTTTCCCTCCTTATTAGATAGGCAACATATGTTCACTACTTAAAAAATTTGAGTAAATTTGGAAAACTGAAGAATAAAATGAAAATTCCTCTAAATTTTCTTACCCAGAAATAATATATTTTTTTAAGATTTTATTTATTTATTTGTCACAAGCAGGGGAAGCAGCAGGCAAGGGAGAAGCAGACTCCCCACTGAGCAAGAAGCCCTGTGCAGGACTCTATCCCAGGACCCTGGGATCATGACCTGAGCTGAAGCCAGAGCTTAACTGGCTAGGCCACCCAGGTGTCCTTAATCCCGAAATAGTTATTATTAATATTTTAAAATTTTTTGCTAGCCTTTTCCCCCCAATTTAATTTTAAACATAATTTGAAATAAAACTGTTTACATAGCAACAATATATGAAGCTATATATATTATGGTAGAATAATAAAGGGTGAAAATAAGAGAACTCTTTTCTTCTTTCTTTTAAAGATTTTAATTTCTTTGACAGAGAGAGACACAGTGAGGGGGGAACACAAGGCCGGGGAGTGGGAGAGGGAGAAGCAGGCTCCCCACTGAGCAGGGAGTCTGATGTGGGACTCGATCCCAGGACTCTGGGATCATGACCTGGGCTGAAGGCAGACGCTCAGTGACTGAGCCACCCAGGCGCCACAGAACTCTTTTATTCCTTAGCCTGTTTGAAATTCGTTTGTTGTGACACTTAGTAGCATTCTGAATTTTTTTCCTCCCTATAAGTTGGTCTAAAGCAAGGCTATTTGTAAAATTTTTGAGGAAGTCCATGCCTTGTAATAGTGCCTTCTATATATGATTGATGGTTTCTAAAATTACTGAATTGACTGTTGTATACCATAATAATTTGTAATTATTTCTTAGGTTATATTCCTAGAATTAGGATGACTAGGTGAAAGAAAATGACTATTTTTTAAGTATTGTTACAGACTTCCAGCTTTTCTAAAGACTTACATTTCACATTTGGATTATTGCTAACATTACGATTAGAAAAATCTTTGTCAGTTTCAGAGGTAACAGTGGTGCATTCTCTTCTGCCATAGCACAGTTTTCTTTAATTTATATTAACAGATAAATAGTGAACAGGAGAATGATGTAAGTGTAACATGGACTCCAGGTTAGTTTATCTTTAATTTTCCCCAGAACGTTAATTTTTTGAGGCAGATTTAAAAAAAATTTTTTTTTCCTTTTTTTTTTTTTTTTGAGAAAACCTTAGCAATATATGAAGACCTTAAGATAAAGCTCAAAATCTTATAGAACCTTGATAGTTTTGGGCCTCTGTTGTCACTAAAGAAAAGTCTTCTGTTGCTTGGTCATTCTTTTATTGATAAAATACCTTTTCTGTTTATTTCTGTTGTTATTTTCATTTATTTTATTAAAATTTGATGTGGCTTTCTGACCCAAGGATTTATACCATTCTTCAGCTCTGGAAAATTCTCATTTATCTTCATGCAGTACTTCTCCCTCATTTTCTTTATTCTCTTATTCTGGAGCTCTTCCTAGATGGATCTTGGATCTTCTCATTTTATCTTCCATGCCTTTTAATTTCTTATATCTCTGTGTGATGAATTCAGAATAATTTCCTCAGTTTTCTACTTGCCAGTATACTAATTCATTATCTTGGTCTAATCTACTGTTTAACCTAACCACTGAGTTTTTAATTTACTATGGTTCCTTTGAAATCCATCTAATTTTGTGAGGGTTTTTTTGTTACTTTTTGTTTCTTACTCATTGAGATGTCTA
The DNA here is from genome assembly GCA_003697995.1 of Taxidea taxus jeffersonii. Classification (NCBI taxonomy): domain Eukaryota; kingdom Metazoa; phylum Chordata; class Mammalia; order Carnivora; family Mustelidae; genus Taxidea; species Taxidea taxus. The sequence continues at coordinate 47,110 of RCUC01117507.1, forward strand.
TTCCTTCTTTTATTTAGCCACTTAAAACCTACTTTACTAAAAATCATCTTAGTTCTACTATAAATCCCAAGAGTTTTAATTTTACTGATGATTTCCTTTTATTTGGATTTGATCCATTTGATTGAATGATTACATTAAACATATGGATGTTATAAAATTTAAAATAGAATTAACCATGAAAGACTTGAAATATTTTTAAACAAGTATTTTGTGATGCTGAATTTAGATAATGGGATAAATAGGGCATAAGAAAGAAAGACAAAGTAAAATAATGTAAACAGCAAAATGTTAGATTAATTTGACTAGGATGGAGTAACTAGCTTATGATTTCAGTGATGAAAGATATGAATATTATAATATTTCTTTTATAAAATAAAACAATGGACTAATCATTAAGAAAGCAAAACAGAGGGATGCCTGGGTGGCTCAGTGGCTTGAGGCCTCTGCTTTCAGCTCGGGTTATGATCCCAGGGTCCTGGGATCAAGTCCCACGTCCGGCTCTCTTCTTGGCGGGGAGCCTGCTTCCCCCTCTCTCTCTGCCTGCCTCTCTGCCTACTTGTGATCCCTCTCTGTCAAATAAATAAATAAAATCTTAAAAAAAAAAAAAAAGAAAGCAAAACAGAACTACTCTGCCAGGTAGGCCTAAGACTTGTTCTCAAATTGCTAATAGTCTTTGGGGTAGTGAAGAGAGGCATTTAATCTAAATTCTAAGAGGGCATAGACAGGCAAATTCTTTCCCAGGAAGGTGAACTTTGAAACAAAGTAAAAGTTAGCAGAGGAGGCACTAGGAAGAGATAGTTGAAGAAAAGAAGGAAAGGTAGTGTATCCCAAAGGTGCAGCATGCATTAGGAGCTGAGCCAAGAGACGTCTCCAGCAGTAAATTCTGTAGTTTGGTAGGTTTGGGATATAGGTAGCAAATTGAAAGGAAATGAGTTGAAGTAGGCAAAAGACCTCCCAAAGATTCACATCAAATACTGATGACATTTTCATATAACAGGGTTTTTTGTAACAGCCTATATATTGTAGTACAATTCTCAAACTGTACAACAAGGCTCTCTGGAGCGCCTCAGCAAACTCTCAGGATGTTTCAGTGTATTTGAAAATTTCCAGGGAAACACAGTGGCGCTATTTGTTGGGTATCTTGTGAACTAACTAGAGTCAATTAAGTTTCAGTGTTAGATTCTTCTTTTTTTTTTTTTAAAGACTTTTATTTATTTATTTGACAGAGAGAGAGAGATCACAAGTAGGCAGAAAGGCAGGCAGAGAGAGAGAGGAGGAAGCAGGCTCCCCACTGAGCAGAGAGCCCGATGTGGGGCTCGATCCCAGGACCCTGAGATCATGGCCTGAGCCGAAGGCAGAGGCTTAACCCACTGAGCCACCCAGGCGCCCCCAGTGTTAGATTATTCTACATTCCCTTTGTATGGAGGAACAGAAAGTGGAGATGGGAGTTTCCAATCTGATTTCAAGGTTTTAGAAATGGTGAAAGTACCCAACAACATTTATAAGTAACCATAGTTATTAAAAGAATTTTTAAAATGTAGCATTTTCTTTCTTATTTGTATTATTTCAAGCAGCTACTGAGTATGTTATAATTTATAATTATAATTTAATTATATTTTAATAATTTATATTAAATTATATAATTTGTAGATGTTATTGATAATTATATAATTAAATATATTGTATACTAAATAATTTTATTATAATTTAAATTTTAATTTATAATTAGAATTAGAAACTTACTATTTAATACAGAATTGTTAGGTATTTCTCTTGGCCTGTAGGGCATATGGAAAAAATTAATGATACACTAAACTCACCATGAACCAAGAAATTTAGGGAATCTCTAGCTTACTACATTATATTAAAGCACAAGTTTATGAAAGCAGTTCATATTTTCTGAGTCTCTAACGTAAAAATAAAAATATCTAGAGGAATGCAGTTAGCTTAAACTTTTTCATCTAAGCTTGTTTGCCTCAATCCACTTTACCTGAAGCCAGACAGCAGGTATTTGGCATTTTATTTTTTGACAGTAGTCATGTGCTGTTATTTTTTATAATCTGACAAAGCGTAGATTCATAAACTCTGGAAACTGAATAAATGGGTGATAGGATTTATAGTCCACTATAAGTAGTGAAAAATCTAGGTACTATTTTAGTCCTGGTAGAAGATCATTATATAAAGATCAGAAATTTAAGGCCAGTTAGGTATAGATCACTTTTCCCAGGGATTCTTAATCTCTGATCTATGGAACCTGGAAATTGTATATCACACATGAAATTTTCTTTGTCCTACTGTTTTTTTGTTTGTTTTGTTTTGTTTTGTCAGAGTTCCAAAGGGCTTCTTGGCCCTAGAAACATTAAGAATAGATTTATCAACTGCTTCATTTTTTTGTATAGTATGCCCTTTGGCACAGGGTAAATTGATCCAAAGCCAAGGCTAGGTCCCACATCTTATCTATTAACTAACTATTCTGCACGATAACCTGGTTTTTAGAGGTTAAGAATTAGATATAAAAAGTATTTGCGGGCACCTGGTGGCTCACTTGGTTAAGTGACTGCCTTAAGTTCAGGTCTTGATCCTGGAGTCCAGGGATTGAGTCCCGCATCGGGCTCCCAGCTCCACGGGGAGTCTGCTTCTCCCTCTGACCTCCTCCCTCATGCTCTCTCTCATGGTCTCTCTCTCAAATAAATAAATAAAATATTAGGAAAAAAAAAGTATTTGTCTCTCAAATAAATAAATAAAATATTAGGAAAAAAAAGTATTTGGACCCAATAATTTTCTTTTAAAGATTTTATTTATTTATTTACTTGACACAGAGAGAGAGATCACAAGCAGGCAGAGAGAGGGGGGAAACAGGCTCCTCGCTGAGTGGAGAGCCCATTGTGGGGCTCAGTCCCAGGGCCCTGAGATCATGACCTGAGCTGAAGGCAGAGGCTTAACCCACTGAGCCACCCAGGCGCTCCTGCACTCAAGAATTTAAGCAGAACGTATTTATATGGTTATGATGGATTCCTGAAGGAATTAAGTATGATTTTTAATTAATTGGATATGTGGTTCAAAGGTATATAAGGGTGCACAGTGAAATGTCTCTTTTCTAGAACCATCACAAACTCAATTCCTCTTCCCAGGGGTAAACATTATCTCTTAATTTTTGTGTTTCAGAAATTAAAAATTTTAAAACCAGTAGTATTATAGTAATGGAGTTTAAAATAACAAATGATAAACACATAGCTAGGACATAACTTTGGTTTGTTTTAAATGTAGATTTGATGTGCTTAACAATCTGATTTTTATTTTAAGATGAATAACTGGTACTGTGTATTATCTTAGCTTCTATCAGTAGGACATAATTGAGACATATCTTTTAGTAATGATGTTTTTGTAGTGAGTCAACGAAGTTTTCAGTTGGGACAGTTAGCCATGAAATATATAGAATTGTGAATATAGTTTTTCCAAATCCTGATGCATTTAATTCATTAACCAAAAAGTGGTCATGGGGATATAACTTTATTTTATCTTTTATTTTTGCCAATATTACTTTTTTAAGAGGATTTTTTAAATTTAATTTTTTTTTTTTTGACAGAGAGAGAGAGATCACAGGCAGGGAGGCAGGCAGAGAGAGAGAAGCAGGCTCCCTGCCGAGCAGAGAGCCTGACGCGGGGCTCCATCCCAGGACCCCAGGATCATGACCTGAGCTGAAGGCAGAGGCTTAACCCACTGAGCCACCCAGGCGCCCCTCAAAGAGGATTTTTTAATAGAAGATCAAAGAGAATTGTGTCTTACCTATGGGCTTTCATAATAATTTTTCACTTACTGATTGACTGTATAGTGGTCCAAGAATTGTACTTGGAGATTCACATAAAATATTTTAGATTATCACAATACCTCTGAAAGGTGGCACTATTATGTTGATTTTACAGATGATTAAACTGAATATTTGAAAGGTTAAATAACTTGTTCATGATTTGCAGTGTAGGTGTTAGAATCTAACTTGGCTTCATTGGATATCAGAAATTCACTGTCTTTATAGAACCTTAAGATGCTTTTGTGTGTAGATATGTTTACTTTAATATAAATTTGTCAGATAATGCTATTTAGTGAGTAGGCAGAGTTTTTGGACTTAGGATTTGGAATGGTAATCATAAAGGTAACGAGTCTGTTGCTTATTAAGGAAATGTAATGTTCTTAATAAAGAATCACTAAATATATGGTTTTGCTCTCACACTGCACATGTTACTGAGCACCTAATTTTCCTAAACTACCACATTTGTATATTTATTTTTTTTCTGTAGGGAGATTCCCGAAGTCTTCCATTTTCTGAGAATGTGAGTGCTGTTCAAAAATTAGACTTTTCAGATACTATGGTGCAACAGAAATTGGATGATATTAAGGATCGAATCAAGAGAGAAATAAGGAAAGAACTGAAAATCAAAGAAGGAGCTGAAAATCTGAGGAAAGTCACAACAGATAAAAAAAGCTTGGCTTACGTGGACAACATTTTGAAAAAGTCAAATAAAAAATTAGAAGAACTACATCACAAGCTACAGGAACTAAATGCACATATTGTTGTTTCTGATCCAGAAGATGTTACAGGTATATATGTATTTTATTTGGTATTTATATAATGTATTAGAATTATTTTTATATAGTGTATTAATAAGAATATTATCTTTGAAATTAGTTAGCTTTATGACATAACTGTTTTTGTTTTTTCTGAAAGTACCAGGACTGTTTTTTATCCAGTTGTTAAGGTCTTGTTTCTGTTTATTGAGAAATGCAGTTAGTTGATGGATATGAAAATTGAAACGTTTACTTGGAGATGAGTAACATTGCTGTCTACTCTTACCCTCTGTCAGTAAGACATCACTTAGAGTTATTTTCCAAGATTAATGTTTTGTATTGAGTCAGCCACATGCTCTTACCTGATTCATCCTTGTGATCAGCAACACGAGTTTGCCAGATGACTTTTTAAAGTTAAAAATGTATTCTGTGACTGAGGGGTATTTTTATTCTTTGCCCATGTAATTAATCAAACCTATGACCTTTGTTCTGTGTGCTCTAAGCAACTGAATTAACAACTAAGCCTCCAGGCATATTGTTTGAAAAGGAAGAAGAAAAAAATTTTAAAAACCAAACATTACTTTTTTTTCTTAAATATAGAAAAGAAAAAGAAAAACTTATAACCCATAAGTCTGACCTAAGATTTGTAAACAAGGGAATTAACAAACGTTCATGTTGGAAATTTTTCCATGGTACAGAAAGTAAAAATAGAAAAACTACCTCTCTCCCCTAGCCTCTCTCCTTAAAGGGAGCATTACTAATTTTTTGTTGTATATCCTTCCAGAAGAAAATTTCCATGTTTGTATCAATATTTATCCATTTATATAAGCATTCTTTCTCAAACTTTTTACTTAAAAAAATCCCATAAGACACATTTGTCTAATAGTTTTGTCTTTGCAAATATGATATTTTGAGCAGGGTTTGTAATCTCTATAACCTTCAGTGACTTCATTCACAGAGAAAAGGAGTGGTATATGTAAAGTAACATATCCAACACCATAGAAATTTTAGAAGTATCTGTGAGATTAGCTAATAGGAAATAATAGACATAAGCAAAATTAAATTTGATTAAGAAAATACATAAATGTGACCAAGAATCTCAAATTACCGATCTAAAATATTGGATAAGATACCTTCAGATATTTAATGTACTTAATAAAACTTAATTTTAATGCATCAATTTCAACATCTGGGACTTACCTTAGTGATTTCATCTGAAGACTCTATGTAGAGATTTCAATTTAGTAAGAATTGAATCTTAAAAATGACAGATATCATAGAGAAACCAGTCATCTTACTTTAGAACTAAAATAATCCCAAAAATGTGAATTAATTTTCCCAGAGTAACAAAGTTAGCTAAGAACTCTTCATCTCATCTAGTATTCTCTTACCCATACATTCAGTAATTACATATAAATGGAAATTCATATTATGAGAATGCTTTTCTTAGCAATATCATGTAAATGTAGAAATAGCCTGTTCTATTGGAACTCTGCCGAGCTCTGCATTTTTTGCCTATTACTTCTTTAGGAGAAGTCTAAAATAAGAAACGGCCCTGGGCTTTAAACTCTGTTTATTTAGGGAAAATATTTCTCTCCTCACAGAATACTGATAAATACCTTGTAATTGGAATATTGAGAGTTTCTGCCACACAGAGAGTAGCCCATTTGGTTTCCTCAGTCCCTTTTAAAAAAATCAGCTTTACTGAAGTGTAAATTATATATGATAAAATGCAGATTTAAGTATGTGATTTGATGAGTTTTAACAAATGGAAATACCCAGGTAACTGTCACTAAAACCAGTGGATCCTCAATCTCCAGTCCGCATCCATAGCTTTCCACTTAATTCTCAATTTCCAGTCCGCATCCATAGCTTTCTTTAGGCAACCGCTGGTCTACCTTTTATTGGTTTCTCTTTCCTAGAGTTTCATTTAAAGAAATGACCTGAGATCCTACTAGCAAATTCTTTTTCTTTCTCAAAAGCCAGTTTGTATATCCCTGTGAAATCTTTCCTGTCTCTGATTACTTTTCTTTGTTCTACTCTGTACATTCATTGTTGTGTCATGTTGCATCGTAATTTACTTCTGTACCTATTTAAATCACTTACCAAACCTCCTGCTCCTTGAGGGGAAAGACATGTTTTTATTATCAAGGCTTATCATAGAGTCTGAAACATGTAGCTGTTTGGTTGTATATTAAAAAAAAAAAAAAAAAAAGACCAGCAAATAAAAATCTTGTATTAGTTCTTATAATTAATACCAAAATAGACTTTATCATAGTACTTTAAAACTTTAACAACTTGGGGAACAAAGCATTGAATAAAAAATTTAAAATAAATCGGAAATTTTCTTTACTGATCTTTGTTTTTCTTATTTATTTATTTACTTATTTATTTAAAGAATGCAAGCCAGTTGTGGGGGGATGGGTAGGGGCAGAGGGAAAGGGGGAGAGAGAATCTTAAGCAGGCTCTAAGCCCAGGGCAGGGCCCAGTGCAGGACTCCGTCTCATAACCCTGAGATCATGATGTTAGCCAAAATCAAGAGTCAGATGTTTTACTGACTGAGCCATCCAGTTGCCCTTCTACTATCATTTTTATTTTTATTTTTATTTTTTTTAAAGATTTTATTTATTTATTTGACAGAGATCACAAGTAGGCAGACAGGCAGGCACAGAGAGAGGGGGAGGCAGGCTCCCTGCCAAGCAGAGAGCCCGATGCAGGGCTCGATCCCAGGACCCTTGGAATCATGACCTGAGCCAAAGGCAGAGACTTTAACCCACTGAGCCACCCAGGCGCCCCATTCTACTACCATTTTTAATATTGAATTTTCATATAATTGCAGGGCAAATGTTATGTGAAATGTAACTTTCTACTGTGACTTATTAATACTTAAAGGTTGTGTGGAATAAACTTGACAATTTTCTTAAAATTTGAGGGTTTTTTTTTTTTTTAAAAGGTCTCTTTGCAAATGGCATAGTCATACTTCCTGGTACTAAGTTTGTTTTGTTTTGTTTTTTCCTCATTACTTATTTAACAGCAGTAAAAGCAACAACAACACAAGATTAAAGATAGTTGAACGTTTATTTTAGGTTAGATTGTCATAAAATTGTATCTGTTTCATATTGTGTATTAAGGTAAACAAAATCATTTATTTTAGATTGGGTCTGACAAAAAGATTTAAGGACATAGTTCTTTGCTTTCAGTTCTCTTAAGTATGTGGATTAATAACAGAAATGTTTAGCTAACTCCTCTCATCTTGGAGGTATGCAAGCAGAATGACTCAAGGAAAGAGGGACAAAATTTAAGGCTGCATTGTATGAATAATTACTATGTAAATAGGTAGGAAGCCTACTCTTAATTCACCTTTGCAATAATTAACTCTATTAATCTTTAGTTTCTTATTTGTAAAATAAGGATTTTTATCAGATACATTTCAAGACTTATAAAACTCTGAAATGTTGCATATTATAATACAAGATCTGATCATTTGGGACTGTTATTGATGGAATATATGAGTATTCATTTATTCTTAGAGTAGCAAGAAATTAATATTTTTGATGTTTTCTTCATGCCTGTGCCTTGTTTACTTTCTGTATACTTTAAGATAGTCTTATTGGTATTATTATCATACCACATGGAAATTATTAAGATACTGTTAGATGAGGCTGAATGCACCTTATGAAAAAGATTATTGGATCTCTGTAAAGTGGAGTGGTAATCTGTCTTAGTTGACACCTCAGACTCCAAAAGGAAGTATTGGGAAAGAACCAGGATCCTGAATATTAAACTTTTGTGTATTATCTCTAAAGAAGAGGTTAAAGGTATGTCTCATATTTTATTAAGTATAGCTAGTAATTTGTATAGTATAAGCCCCTCTGTTTTCATCTTACTTTCTTTTCTTATACCTCTTCCTCTTTCCATTTTCTCATGTTCCACTAAACTTAGAATGATTTTTACCTATTGAAGTAGTGGATATTTTCCTTAATATCTAGAATTAATATCTAGAATATCCAGAAGGGAAATACTGATTTAGTATACAACTAACAATATTGGAATTTTTTAGAGGTAACCTTAGAAATTCTGCTAAATTCTGGAGATAATAACTATATCGAAGGAGTTTTCTTTCCTAATGACTAAGATGCAGTTATGAGGTCTTTCTTGAATAGAAGTAATAATTGAATTTTTTTTATTCTTGGCCTATCCACCTAAGTATGCATAGAAATTGTAGTTGAATTTTATATCTATATTAAAATACAAGTGTGAAATCTGTGGCCTGGTTTGTTTTGTAATTCTATGTATTTTTCATTTTGGACTGAATTTCTCATTTTGAGGTAAACATACTTTGTATTAAGTTTTGAATTCTTAATGAGAGGATTGCCATTGAGTAATTGTGATTATTAATTAGCAAGTCACTTTCAACACACCTGGATTTGTTTCCTCATCTTTTACAGTCAGGAGATTACATGATTCATAGATTCCTAACACGTAAATTCTTTAATGATACACTTTTTTAAAAAAGGTTATACACAGTAAAATTGATTCTTTTTTGGTGAACCATTTCATAAATTTTAATACACACCAGATATCTAACCACCACAATCAGAAAAAGGAACAGGGATGTTTGTAGTTACACTCTCTACCCATTCTCTATCCCCTGGCAACTGCTGGTCTATTTTCTGTCACAGTTGTTCACTTTTCAGGAATGTCATATAAATGAAATCGTAAGGTATGTAATCTTTTGAGACTGATTTCTTTCAGAGAATTGCATTTTGAGATTCATCCACATTATTGCATTTATCAGTAGTTCACTTTTTTATTACTGAGTAGTAAGTCTTGTTATATAGATATACCACAACTTGTTTATCCACTAACCATCAGTAAAGCTGCTGTAACATCCTGTTAACAGGTTTTTGTGTGACCATGTTTTTAGTTCACTTTAGTAAATACTTAGGAGTGTGATTGCTAAGTTACATGTTAGAGTATGTTTAACATTATAAGAAAACAGGTGAACATAGAGGAAGAAAAAAGAGAGGGAAACAAACCATAAGAGACCCTTAACTATAGAGAAAGGAGTTGATGGAGGGAGGTGGGCGGGGGATGGACTAATTGGGTGATATTAAGGATTACGCTGAACACTGCATGTTAAATGTAAGTGATGAATTCTACATCTGAAACCAATTTTACCATATATTGTAGCTAACTAGAATTTAAATAAAAACTTGAAATAAAATTTTTTTTAAAAGCTCCTAAAATGTTTTCAAAAATGGCTATATCATTTATCATTCTTATCAGGACTATATGAGAGTTCTAGTTTTTCCACATCCTCTCCAGCACTTGGTATTATTAATATATTTTTTAACCAGTCTAACAAATGTATAGTGGTAATGATACATGTTATTGCAATCAGAGGTAGGAAAGAAGAAAAATAAAGTAATACCATCTTTAGGAGAATTTATGAAAGAACTGTACATGCCCTAAGTACAGAATAAAGAAGTCTTCTCTACCAGGAGATACAATGTCAGTTTCAAACTTTAAGATGTAATAGATACAAGCAGTTCTGAAATTTTTAATGCCTAAGTTGCTTATTTAACCTTAAATAGTGTTACAGCTGATAATCTTCCCTGTGCTATTTTTGTAAAATATTAAGAAAGCTAAACCTGAGGTTGTACTAGTTACAGAAGATCTCAACATTACTTTAGTTGATGACCTATGCCAAAGGTCATCCTGAGTACACAAAATAATTGGTTAAGCACCCATTAATAATAAATAATAAGTGAGGGACGCCTGGGTGGCTCGGTTGGTTAAGCAGCTGCCTTCGGCTCAGGTCATGATCCCACCGTCCCGGGATCGAGTCCCACATCGGGCTCCTTGCTCAGCAGGGAGCCTGCTTCTCCCTCTGCCTGCCACTCTGCCTGAGCTCGCTCTCTCTGACAAATAAAATAAATATTAAATAATAATAATAATAAGTGAGCATTCACTATAGTCTGAGCAGGTTCAGGTGGCTATATAAGGTAAGCCTATCTATTTAAACACAGAAGCTCAATTTGGGGGGAAATATAAACAGTTAATGTAATTGTAACACTTGGCAAGGTTCTAGAGCAATTTGTTCTTTTTTTTTTTTTTAGGATTATTTATTTGTCAGAAAGAGAGAGAATATGAGCAGGGGAAGTGGCAGGTAGAGCAGGCAGAGGGAGAAGCAGACTTCCTGATGAGCAAGGAGCCCGATATGGGACTCAATCCCAGGACCCTGGGATCATGACCTGAGCTGAAGGCAGATGCTTAACTGACTGGGCCACCCAGGCATCCTGGGAACAGTTTATTCTTAAAATAATTTACAAGTATCAGGTGAAAACCAGAATGTTGGCAAGTGAACAGTAGCTAGGACTTTAGATGGAAGTTTGTGAAGGAGATAGATAAATGGTAAGCTAATACTTCAGCATATTACTTTGATTAATTTAAATGTGGCTAGGTTTACTTCAACTATATTTCCTCTTTTTTTTTTCTTTTTTAAGATTTTATTTGACAGAGAGAGGGAGATCACAAGTAGGCAGAGGGGCAGGCAGAGGGAGAGGGGGAAGTAGGTTCCCTGCTGAGCAGAGAGCCGCCCTTAACAGAAAGCAGAGGCTTAACCCCACTGAGCCACACAGGCGCCCCATCCTCTTTTTTTTTTAATGCAGTAAATAAATAAATAAAATAGTAAATAAATACTCCTTGTTCCATAAGCAGACATCCTTACTGTACACGTACCATTTCATGAATATTGAGCACTGAGAGTCAGCTGCGTATGAAATAAAGATCAAAGATTATATGACCTGAGATCTTATCCTTGAGTTGTGTGGTTAATACCACTTGTGTCCCCTCCAGGACTTGTTTTTCTCATTTGTATAACCTGGAGGATGGACTATAAATGCCCTTTCTAGGGTGTTTTGTGAATAAGGTGTTTTAATAGCTTGATGAAAGGTCAATTATGAGCATGTAATCTCTTCTAATTCTGAACATGAAACCTCTTTTTGGAGATAAGTAAAGTCTGAAGCTTTCTTGGGCAAGGGAAGACTCAAGGCCAGCTACAAAGTCACCTAAAGAATCAAGGAACCAGTTTAAGGCTGGACCTTAAGTAATCAGGAACCTTTTAAGCATATGGATTGCTCCTGTGTTCTAAAACTCTCATTCATCTTGGAAGACAATTGCTCAGTTGTGGTTTTAGAAAAGATACTGAAAGCACCAAAAATAGCATATCTGTTGCTCTATATATTGTTGGCAAAACTACTAACAAATTCAGTTTTTACTCATTATTCTGGCTCTGGAAAATCTCAGCCATCGGGACAGTTTAACTGCATTGTATTTTCTGATGACTTCCAAAGCAGTACACTTGATGAGTGTACTCATCATTTCTTTCATTTTGTTACTATTTTGTCCCTCATCCTTTGAATAATACCTGAATAGATATGATGTAATCAGTTCTCTGTGTTAAATTCCCTTTGTTCAAGATAACTAGTATGGTTTCTGTTTATCAACTAGACTGAATGGTTTTCCATCTTCCCAATACCATACAACAAATTGAGAATACTATAACTCCAACCTGCTTAACTCCACTTAATTTGTGTGTCATTCTTGTCCATATTCTAGTTCTATCATTTTATCTTCATTTCTACAAATTATATCTGATTATTATTTTATTTAATCATTGTTGGTTTGTAATTACTCGCATGTTTATCATTTTCTTTTTCTTCCCTCTGTTCTACTTTCCTGAATTTGAGCTTGCATGTTTCATCAGTTATGGGAAATTCTTAGACCCTGGTTTTTATTTTTTGTTTTTTTTTAATATTGCACCTCCTATATTCACTCCACTCTCTCATTTTGGGAACTCCAGTTAGATGCATGGTAATTTCTTCAGGTCTATCTCCATTTCTCTAATACTCTTTCACCTGTGTCCAGTTTGTTCTTGCACATATATTTCTAATTTCTTTTTTTTTTAAGATTTTATTTATTTATTTGACAAAGAGAGATCACAAGTAGGCAGAGAGGCAGGCAGAGAGAGGAAGGGAAGCAGGCTCTCCCCTGAGCAGAGAGGCCCGATGCGGGGCTCGATCCCAGGACCCTGAGATCATGACCTGAGCCGAAGGCAGAGGCTTTAACCCACTGAGCCACCCAGGCGCCCCATATATTTCTAATTTCTGTTACATATTTTTTACTACTGCTAGTTTTGGTAATTTTTAATAGTCTTGTTTTGTTAATCTTGGTACTTTTTGATTCTCTTGTCCTGGCCGTTCTTTTGATACTTTTTGTATTTAGTTTTATGTATTAAATATACTTTTTCATATTCAATATTAGAGAATGACAATAAGTGAAATTTTTGCCATGCTACTCCTGTAGCTTTTTTCCTCAGGGGGATTTTTTTTTCTACCTGAGCTTTGTGATTTAAATTGTGTGCACATTTTCACTGGAACTTTATCTGTGGAAGTTCTTTCAGGTCTGAATTTATTTATTTATTTACTTATTTACTTATAGATTTATTTTAGGGAGAATGCACAAGTGGGAGGGGTTGGGAGAGGGAAAAAGAATGTCAAGGCAATTCTGCACTGAGCTCGAGCCTGATATGGGCCCAATTCTGTGACCCTTAGATCATGATCTGAGGCAAAAACAAGAGTGGTCCAGCTGACTGCACCACCCAGGTGCCTCTAAGTCTGAATTTTTTCAGAGGATTTGCATCTCTTTTGGTAAGATGCTTGGAAGCATTATCAACCTGTGGCCCATTAAAATAAATTTTGGGGACCATGTATATAGTATGATTTCCTGTGTCAAACCTAGATGAGGGTAGTAGGAATGTTTAAAAGATACCATTCTTTCCCACAGTCATCCTAAGCCAAAGGCATTATGATAATTCAGATAATTCAGCCATTATGGATGGCACCTTATGAGCTGTCTATCTTTAATTAGGTTTTTTCTGATTTCATTGCTCACTTTGTAGGTTTCTGCCACAGCCTTTTCTTGAGCTCTTATTAAAATCCAAGCTTTATTCCAACAGAATGATGAGAGTTTAACGAGTCTCTGATGCATTCTCAGAGGGAAACAAAGCTACAGATGTCTGTCTCACATCTGCCCTGGAATTGGGTCACATGCACCATGTACTGACTTCACCAAGTGAGACTGAGAAATTTTGTTTTCACTGTTAACTTGCCTCTTATTTTAAGCAAGAGAGGAGATTGAACATGGAGTATAAAGTTAGTACTTAAAGATTACAAATATTTTCTAACTCTGTAGTTTATTTTAGGTGTCTCATAGCACTTTTATTTTTGTTTTTGTTTTTTTAGAGTGAGGGTGGGAGGGATAGGCATAGGGAGAGAGAGAATCTTAAGTAGGCTTCATGCCCAGCATGGAGTCAGATGCTGGCCAGGCTTGATTTCACAACTCTGAGATCATGACCTGAGCGGAAATCAAGAGTTGAATGTTTAACCTACTGAGCCACATAGATGCACCAGCACTTTGAATTTTATAGGTGGTTATCTTTTTAAAAAATTACTTTGGTGAAATTAATTTAAGATGTTCTCCATTTAACATAATTTTCAAATGTATTGACATAATTTATAACATCTACGTTATTCATTTAAAGTCAGCATATATCTGTAATAACATTTGCTCTTTCATTCCTCATACTGGTATGTTGTCCATTTTTCTTCCTTGACCACTTTTCTAAGATTTCTCTTGTTATTATTCTGCCCTTCAAAAAAAAAAGTTCTTTACTGATCTTTTCTTTTGTGTATTTGATTTTATTTTGTTAATCTCTACCCTAATCTTTAGTACTTCCTTTCTCCTGTTCTCTTTGGAATGTCTTGGCTATTTTTTTTTAAAACTAACTTGAGACAGATGCTTAGAACTTTAAATTTATTCTCTTTCCTAATATATATTTTCACGGTTATGAATATCCTCTCAGTATTGCTTAACTGCATTTTCCATATGTCAAATTTTTAAAATTTTTCTTTTTATATCATTGATACGCAACATTATATAAGTTTAAGGTTACAACATGTGGTTTGATACATTTATATATTGCAACATGATTATCACCATAGCATTAGCTGACGACTTTATCAAGTGATATCATTGTCTTCTTTTTTGTGGTGGAAGCAATTAAGATCTAGTCTCTTAGTACCTCTGACATTTATAATACAGCATTGTTGTTTATAATCATTCTGTGCTTTAGATCTCCAGGACCTACTTATTTATCAGTTCTAAGTTTATGCCCTTAAACAACACATCCTCAATTTTCCCACCTCCAGCATCTGGTAGCCATCATTTTACGTTCTATTTTATGGTATTTTAGCTTTTTAAGATTCCACATATAAGTGATACCATACAGTATTTGTCTTTCTGGGTCTGACTTACCTCACTTAGCATTATGCCCTCAAAATCCATGTCACAAATGGCTGAATAATACATATTCCATTTTTTGTGTGTGTGTTTATATACATACATATGTACATACATACACCCCCACATCTTTATCCATATTACTATTGTTGGATCTTTAGGTTCAGATGTTGACTGTTGTGAGTAAATGCTTCAATAGACATGGGAGTGCATATATCTCTTTGGTATGGTTTTATTTCCTTTAAGTACATACCCAGGAGTGGGATTGCTGAATCATGTGGCAGTTCTATTTTTAATTTTTTGAGGAACCTTCATACTGTTTTCCATAATAGCTAAACGGGTTTACATTCCCACCAACAATATACATGGGTTCCTGTATCTCCATAGCCTTTGAGGACACTTGTTACCTCTTGTCTTCTTGATGATCTTTTGAAAAAATGTTTATTTAGTTCTTCTGCCCGTTTTTTAATCAGATTTTTTCTTTCTCTCCTTGAGTTTTTGTGGATTCTTTATATACTTTGGATATTAACCCCTTATTAGCTAACTTGCAAATATTTTCTCACATTCTGTGTATCACTTCATTTTCTTGATTGTTTTTTGCTGTGCATAACTTTTTAGTTTGATGTAGATTGAGTTTATTTTTGCTTTTGTTGTTTGTGCTTTTGGTGTTATATCCAAAAGACCATTGTCAAGGGTGCTTTCCTATAATTTCTTCTAAGAGTTTTATGGTATCAGGTCTTATGTTTAAGTCTGACTTATATTGAGATACACAAGATTTGTCTGCTTATTACTCAGTGCTAATGTGGACAAGCCTGCTCCCAGGTCCTTGGGCCTATGGTGCTGGATACCACAGATTTCACAAAGGCACTTTTGTTTATAGATTGATGTCTAATTTAATATTTAAAAGAGGGTGTACAGGGGCGCCTGGGTGGTTCAGTGGTTAAGCATCTGCCTTTGGCTCAGGTCATAATCTCATGATCTCAGGATGGAGCCCCACATCAGGCTCTCTGCTCAGCAGGGAGCCTGATTCTCCCTCTCTGTCTGCCTGCCTCTCTGCCTGCTTCTGCCTACTTGTGATTTCTCTCTCTGTCAAATAAATAAAAATAAAAAATATTAAAAAAAAATAAAAGGGTGTACAAAAAGGAGGAACATCTATGACACCATGGTGCTGATATCACCTAAAGTTCTGATCTGTTTGAGATCATTTTCTCATTTTCATTATGTCTCTGTTGTCTCATGAACTAGTTAAAAGTGTGTTTTTTAGTTATTAAACAGGACTTCCCAGTTATCCCTTATTTATTGATTTTTTTTATTAATTACACTGTAGTCCCTTGAAATTTGCTGAGACTTGCTTTATGTTCTGTGTGTGCCAAAAAAATAAATAAATAATGCATATCCTCCTGTTGTTGGGTGTTATTCTTAGTATGTTTACAGGATAAGCATTTAACTATGGTGTTAAAATCTGCATCCTTACCTGAATTTGTTTTTACTTTATTCATTACTAAAAACACTGTTATTACTTAGTGGAATATAGAGTTACTGTTTTCTTTTTAATTCTGTCAACTTTTGCTTTCTTTTGTGGCCATATTTTTGAGCACCTACAAATTTAAAATTGATTTATCTTTTCAATAGAAGGTGAATTGAACCTTCTATTGTTAATAAAATGAATTTCTTATCTCCAGAAATTTTTGTGCTAAAAGTGTCTTTGCCTGTTATAATTTGGGGGTTGGGATTATTGATTGTATGGAATATCTTTTTTCTACTCTTTTACTTTCAGCTATTCTATATTACTGTATTTTAGATATGTGTCTTGTAAATAACATATAGTTACATCTAGTTGTATAGTTTTACCCAGATTAATCTTTGAATCAGTGTAAGATCTTTCTTTGTCTTTTACCTAGATCATTTATTCCATTATAGTTAAATAATTACTGATATATTTGGGTTTATATTTTGTGCTTTCAGTGTTTCTTTCTTCTTTCTTAACATTTTTATAGTATTTTAAATATCAGTCAATTATTTTGGAAATTTTGGTTAATTTAGATAATATAAAATACATGTTTATCAAAGACTATTGTTAATCATTGTCCTTACTCATCTCCATACAATTCAGAGGCCTTAGGATGCCTCCACTTATCCACATCTTGACTTATCTATTGTTGTTGCCTTATTTTTTATTATAGCTTTCTTAAAATCCTTAATGACTTTACTGATTTTATATAGTGGTCATTTAAAGTTTCTGACATGTAAACCACTTTCTGTGCTCTTCATTCCTTATTTCTCTTTTGATACACTAATTTGTATCACTTTTAGAGCTTTCTTTTTAAGAGTTTGTCACATTCTTTTCATCTTGGTAGTGTTTTAGTTTTTTCTTCATTCTTGCAAGGTATTTTCACTGGGTTTACACTATAAGCTTGATAATTACATCTTACAAAGAAACTATCATTCTGTTATCTAGCTTTCATTGCTATTTTTGAAAAGTCTTTTGTCAATCTACAGTGGCTTCTTTAAAGGTACCCTTTTATTGGCTACTGTTAAGATTTTGTATTTGGTTTTTTGAAGTTTTACCATGATGTGTCCAGGTATGGACTTTTTCCCATGTGTATGTGTGTTTATACATATATATAGATAGATACATATATCTCTGCTTGTGGTTGATTGAGTAGCTTGAATTTATGGATTGGTATCTTTTATAAGTTCTGCAAAAATTGTCATTTTCTCTTCACATAATGTCTTTGAATCATTTTTCTTTTTTTCTCCTGAAACAAAGTAAGTGCATTTAGTTTTTTGTTTTGGTGTTGTTGTTCTGCCCTCCATGCCTTTTAAACCCCTCCACCTGATTTTTAAACTTACTTATTTTTCAGTACTAGTCTGCTATTTTTCTATGTCTAATTTGCTGTTAAACTAATCCATTAAAATAGTTAAATCAAGATACTTGTAGTCTCAAAAGGAATATAGACATGAAAATAGATCATTGTAATACTGTATAATATATATTTCAATAGAGGGAAGAAAATATACTTTGAAGACATATTAGAAAGGGCACCTGAGCAGATTGGGGGATGTCTAGGGAAGAAAAAAGTAATGCCCTAGATGAGTTAACAGTGGTATGGAGGAAGAAAAATACACTGCATTTTGGGGGATAGGAAGAGATTTTTTTTAAAGCAAATTTTTTTGAATTTGACAAAAAACAGTAATGGAAACTTAGTGACCATAAAAACTGTTAATGCCTAGCTATGAAAGTGGGACCTTTTTTGGGACCTTTTTGGTCTAATATGTAAACATTAAAACGTTGTTACTGAATTTTGTATAACATATTTCAAATTGTATCATAATGTTTAGATGGTTAGAAGTACAAATAATTCCTGTAATCCACCCTCCTCCCCAAAGCTGGTTTGGTAGTTATAGCAAATAGATGCAGCAAATGGAGATTTGACATGAGTCTTAATCAGGGGGTATAGTTTTTTAAATTGTAAAGTATGTACTTAAGAATAGATTCAACATTTGATTTTCTCAGAGTGGAAAAATAATTTCATCTTACAGAATTCTTTAAAACTGCCTCTTTCGAAAGAAGAGAACATGGGGAATTGTGATTATCCCTGTTTTAAAATATGTCTTACCATGAAGGAAAGTGTTTAACAAATATACTGGCCACCATATGTTTAATAATGCTGTAATTTCCCATAACCTATAAGAAAGGAAATTGGAGAGAAAAAAAGGAGTTTGTTGAAAGGAAAAACAGGGGACAGCAAAGTATTTCTCTAATTTCTCAGTGAGTAAAAAATGGGCTTTATAAAACTAGACATATCTAAGGTTAAATTTCTGCCTTGGCATACACTCTTGTGACTTGTGCAAATTACTTGATCTTTCTAAGTTTTAGTTGTTTTTATTTGTAAAGTGAGGTTATATTACAAAATTTCTGAGTTCCTCTGAAGATTAAATGAGCAGAAATACCAGCTACTTAACTGTGCCCTGTCATGTAATTTTATTGAGCCCTAAACATTGGCCTAAGCACTATACAGGCTTTATCTTCACAATAACCCCCAATTTGTGGCTGAGGAAACGGCAACACAGAGATGTGAAGTAAGTATATGATCAGGATCACACCAATAAACAGTAGCCACAGGATTTTAACCCAGGCATTCTAACCTCCAGAGCCTGGACTCCTAATCATTATATTATTTCTCATTGTCTTATAATCCTTATTAAAACTGAGAATATACTTTTCCATAAAAACCGTGTTAGATTTTATAATACTATTACAAATTCTCAGACTGTTAGAATCAGTCTATCTTTTAGTGTCTTAGTACAACCTGTTTTAATGTGCAAAAAAAATTTTTTTTAAAGAATTTATTTATTTATTTGACAGAGATCACAAGTAGGCAAAGAGGCAGGCACAGAGAGAGAGAGAGAGAGAGGAGGAAGCAGGCTCCCCACTGAGCAGAGAGCCTGATGCAGGACTCGATCCCAGGACCCTGAGATTATGACCTGAGCCGAAGGCAGAGGCTTATTAACCCACTGAGCCATCCAGGTGCCCCAGTGTGCAAAAATTTCTTATATAGCTTCTTTAACAGATTATAACCTAGCTCTTATGTAAATGCTTGCAGAGACAGGGGATTTTATTACATTTTAAGGGTTCTGTTCATTGTTAGATAACTTAAAATGTGAGGAATTTCTCTTTATTCCTTGATAAAAATGTTTACCCTCACTACCCTTATCTGTTTGTTTTAATTCTTTGCCATGTTGGGAAATAGTAAGTGGATAGCTTCTTTCATAGACAGATATTTAAATATTTAGGCAAGAATCATTTCTCTTAAGGGGAACCCTCCTACACTGTTGGTAGGATTGCAAGCTGGTGCAACCACTCTGGAAAACAGCATGGAGGTTCCTCAAAAAGTTGAAAATAGAACTACCCTATGACCCAGCAATTGTACTACTGGGTATTTACCCTAAAGATACAAATGTAGTGATCCAAAGGGGCACGTGCACCCCAAAGTTTATAGCAGCAGTGTCCACAATAGCCAAACTATGGAAAGAACCTAGATGTCCATCAATAGATGAATGGATAAAGAAGATGTGGTGTATATATACAATGGAATACTATGCAGCCATCAAAAGAAATGAAATCATGCCATTTGCAATGCCATGGATAGAACTAGAGGGTATTAATGCTGAGTGAAACAAGTCAATCAGAGAAAGACAAATATCATATGATCTCCCTGAAATGAAGAATTTGAGAGGAAACTTGGGGGGTAGGGAAAGAAAAAATGAAACAAGATGGGATCAGGAGGGAGACAAACCATAAGAGACTCTTAATCTCACAAAAAAAAAACCCTGAGGGTTGCTGAGGGGAGGTGGGTAGGGAGAGGGTGGTTGGGTTATGGACATTGGGGAGGGTATGTGCTATGGTGAGTGCTGTGAAGTGTGTAAACCTGGTGATTCATAGACCTGTACCCCTGGGGTTAATAATACATTATATCTTAATAAAAAATAAAAAAATTCAAAAAGAATCATTTCTCTTCCTCACCCTAGGCTAAGCATGATCAGCTATTTTACAGAAAACGCATTTCCACAACTGAGAGCCTTCTGTGAATTCATCCCAGTTCTTTTTTTTTTTTAATGTGCTTACTATAAATTAACTTCATATGCCAAATTTTATGTGATTTCAATTTCTACAAGAAAGATAGAAAATCTAACTGTTCACAAATCTGAATAGACATAACTTTTTAGTAATTACTGTGAAGTGCAATTCATTTATGGACTCAATAGGAAATATGCTTACACTTTATGCAGTAACTACTAGTAGTTAATGTTTATTGAATATTTACTATGTACCATGCCCTTTTCTAAGTTCTTTACAGTTCTAAGTTCTTTAACAATAATGACAATGAGGCACAGAGCTGTTAAGAGGCTTGCCAGCTCTGTTATATGGTTTGTACTAAATCTCAGCTCCAAAACCGAGATTCAAATGTAGGTACTCTTAACCACTATGGTGCATATATTTTAGTTTAGACTGCTTCAACAAAATACCATATATTGGGTGGCTTAAATCACAGACATTTATTTCTCACAGTTCTAGAGGCTGGGAACTGAGATCGAGGTGCCAGCACGGTCAGAGCTCTGGTGATGGTCTTCTTCCTGGTTTTAGACAGTGTCTTTTCTCTGTATCCTTACAGGACAGAGAGACCATCCTCATGATCTTATTACCAACCAGAGGGCTCACCTCCAGTACCATCACATTAGGGTTTCAACATATGCATTTAGTGGGACATAAACATTCTGTCCATAACAATATGTTAAGTAGTTCATTTGTGAGCTTGTTCGGAATAGTTGTCTATACTTAATATTCATTTTTTAAAATAAGAATATGTCACTTATAGGGGTGCCTGGGTGGCTCAGTGGGTTAAAGTCTCTGCCTTTGACTCAGGTCATGATCCCAGGGTCCTGGGATTGAGCCCCTCATCGGGCTCTATGCTCAGCAGGGAGTCTGCTTCCTCCTCTCTCTCTGCCTGCCTCTCTGCCTACTTGTGATCTCTGTCTGTCAAATAAATAAATAAAATCTTAAAAAAAAAAAAGAATATGTCACTTATAAAATCAGCTTTTGGAGCAGCTCATTTATAATTTGGGGAATTCAGTTACAATAGAAACCTTTCTTGAATTTGAATCTCAGCTAGTAACTGTGACTTTGCCTGTTTCCTGATGCGTAAAATGTGGATAAAACCTGTTTCAAGAAGTTATTTTAAAGATTAATATGCATACATATACATATTTGTGTATATAATTATACTATTATATATGTAAGTATGCATACATGCAGAGTCTAGTATAGTTGTTTACAAGGCTTTTAAATGGTAATAAGGCAGCATAGCACAGCACTTAGTAAGGTAGACTCTGGTATGGAATGGACTTGCTAGATATATGACCTTAGACCAGTTTCTTCAACACTCTACCCTAGTTGTTTTGTTTTTTTTTTTCTATAATGTGGGTGCAGTGCTCATTACAGGGCTGTTTATGAGGATTGATGAGTTTATAGAACACTTACATCAAGACTTATACTTTGTAACCTAGTATATAAATGATAAAATGGTATTTTATATCCATAACTAGCATAGCACCTGTATTTTTGCAAGTTAATTAACAAATTATGTTGAATTGTCTTTAAATTCATGAATTTTTTTAAAGATATATAAAGCCAGATGTAAAATATTCATTAAAATCAGTTAGTCATACCATCTTTTATTGCACTTCACCCTGGAGAACAAAGGTTAAGTAACTTGCAGTTTAGACAGTTTTCCTGTGATTGCCAAATTACTTATAACTAAACCAGGATTAGTACTCTAGTCGTTGAAGTTGTTCTTTTATAAGCAAGTGACCTAAGGTAGATAAAACACAAAATGATGAACTCCACTATGAAGAATTTTAGTTATACAGTAAAATTAGAAGTGTCTCAACAATAATGGATTAGCTAAAATAATTAGAAGTTTCTGTTCAAAGTTATTGTTTTTATTTCAAAGTAGAAGTACCACTGTATGCTTTATGAGAAACCATGGACTTTATGTTTCAGATATACCCCTATTAGCAATGTGGTATCAATCAATCAGTGTCCTTGAAACACTTTCCATTGTGACTGAACATCCTCCTAGTAGAAAACAAAATGTGAAATCCTTTATGTGTATGTTTAGGTTATTATTATAAAGAATGCTGGCATTATATTCTATTTACAAATAATTACTTTAGAGGAATCTGCATAATGTTTAAATATGCCTTTAACCAATCAAGTATTAAGTAGAGATTTAGTACAATTGTTGAATAGATGAGTCAAATTATTTTATTTAATTTAAACATAATAGTGTTGGGAAGACTTTGGGGGCAGTGATCTAATTCAGTTTCAGGCTCAGTGTATCCCTGGCAGATGATCCTGCAACTCTACTTTAACATTTTCTTGGCTTGAATTCTTGTATTATCTGTAAGCATAAGGAGATTCCATTTAGGTGACTTTAAGCTCATCTCAAATCTTATAATTCTATATTCTTTGAGAATATCAACTTCTAATTTTAAGCAGCGATTGGTCCTAGTAAGTAATTTTAACATACTATTTAATTCACAGATTGCCCAAGGACTCCAGATACTCCCAGCAGTGACCCTCGTTGTTCCACTAGTAATAATAGATTGATGGCTTTACAAAAACAATTGGATATAGAACTTAAAGTAAAACAAGGTGCAGAGAACATGATACAGATGTATTCAAATGGATCTTCCAAGGTAAGTACTATAAATGTAAAGGTATACAGCCAGTCCGCATTATTTGCATATTCCATATGTGTGAATTCACCTATCTGATAAAACTTATTTGTAAACCCAGCATCCATACTTGTGGCGTTTTCACAGTCATTTGTGGACGTGCACAGAGGGCCGAAAAATGTGAATTGTCTGATGTGCATGCTCACAACTGAGTTCAGACAAAGTGCTCTACCTTCTTCTTTAAGCTCTTACCCTGTAAACAAGTATCCTTTTTATGGTCTGTTTAGTATCACAGTTTTTGCATTTTTGTGCTTACTATGATTTTGCTGTTTAAACCTCTATTATTATTTCTAAGACCATTTTAGCCTCTAAATTTGAAAATATTGATGATAAAACAAGTAAGAAACAATAGTTTTTTTTTGTTTGTTTTGTTTTTTTTTAATTTGTTAGAGAGAGAGAGCAAGCACAGGCAGACAGAGTGGCAGGCAGAGGAAGAGGGAGATGGAGAAGCAGGCTCCCCGCCGAGCAAGGAGCCCGATGCGGGACTCAATTCCAGGATGCTGGGATCATGACCTGAGCCGAAGGCAGCTGCTTAACCAACTGAGCCACCCAGGCGTCCCAGAAACAATAGTTTTTAAAATAATATTTTTAGGGGTGCCTGGGTGACTCAGTTGGCTAAGCATCTGCCTTCAGCTCAGGTCATGATCCCAGCGTCTTGGAATTGCTTCTCCCTCTACCTGCTGCTCCCCTTGCTTGTGAGCGTGCTGTCTTTCTCTGTCTCTCTCTCTGACAAATACATTAAAAAAAAAAATTTTTTTTAAATATTTTAAAAATTACTTACTCCTACTAAAACCAGTTAAGAAAAATTTAGCTGTATGAGTAAAGGGTACACAGGAGCTCTCCATATTTGCAACTTTCTTGTGAATCTAAAATGGTTCTAAAACAAAAAGTTACCTTTAAAAAAGTTAAGACTCTAGGGGTACCTGGTTGGCTCAGTTGATTAAATGTCTGCCTTTGGTTCAGATCATGGTCCTAGGGTCCTGAGATCGAGCCCCACATCAGACTCCCTGCTCAGCGGAGAGCCTGCTTCTCCCTCTCCCCTTGTGTTCCCTCTCTTGCTGTCTCTCTCTGTCAAATAAATTTTTTTAAAAATTCAGACTCTAATATTAGTTTTCTAGCACCATAGACAGGTTTTTAGGAAACAACAAATGGAAAGACAGGACATTCTAGTGGGAAGTGGGAGTGATTATTTGGAGTAGAGCTGTGGGTTCTTTTGGGAATCTGGAATGGGCATATAATTCCTAATTGAAAATCATCTTATGCGGAGCAGTTGTTACTAATAGGAATGTAGTATAATGTTCTTATTCTTGTTCTAGTTCTGCAGTATAATGTAGAAGAGAAAGTGTTGGGAACCACTAAACCAGTTGTTTTAAAGGTTCTTTCCAATCTAAGGTTCTGTAATTTTATATTTTCCATAAAGTCTTATTAGAAAGGTGGACTTATAAAATTTATGAAATTTTATAAAAAGGTGGACTTTTATAATTTATAAAATTATAAAAAGGTGGACTTATAAAATTTGGTATTCTCAACTAATTTTAAAGATTTTGCCTCTGCAAATTAATGTTTCTTTCATATTTTAATAGATATTTCCTAAGTAATTTCAGAATAAAAGTTGTTAGGTTGTGTTTTGATTTTGTTTTATTTAAGAATTTGAAATGGGAGCAGAGGTAGAATCTTAACTTGGAGCTATGCACCCTGCCTGACCACCCAAGGAAATCTGGGAAGATACAGAAAAGGGAGAAATGTGTATATATTAATTAAGATTTTTTTAAGTTTAATAATGAAAGATTATATGCCATATTGCAGATGAATTTTTAAATTATTTTTAGAGAAAACATTTGCTTTCTACTTATTACTTGTATGATATTTAATAGCATATTTTATTAACTTTGAACACTCATGGGGTGGTAGTTTTTTTCTGTGTTATTATTTTTAGTGTTGACCTTTAGTTTTGAACATTTTTCTTTTTTTTTTTTTTTTTTAAGATTTTATTTATTTATTTGTCAGAGAGAGAGGGAGAGAGAGCGAACGAGCACAGGCAGACAGAGTGGCAGGCAGAGGCAGAGGGAGAAGCAGGCTCCCTGCTGAGCAAGGAGCCCAATGTGGGACTCGATCCCAGGACGCTGGGATCATGACCTGAGCCGAAGGCAGCCGCTTACCCAACTGAGCCACCCAGGCGTCCCAACATTTTTCATTTTTATCAAATGTTATTTTGGGCTTTTTTTGTTTTAAGGCAAATACTATGTTCTTGGAACTATGAATGCATCATATTATGCGGGGTGTTTTAAAATTAAATTTATTCAGGAGCATGTGGGTGATGTAGTCAGTTGGTTGCGCACCACTGACTCTTGGTTTCAGCTCAGATCCTGAGAACAAGGTCTGCTTGGGACTCTCTCCTTCTCCCTCTCCCTCTGCATGTTCTCTCTCTCTCTCAAATAAATAAATCTTAAAAAAATTTAAATTTACCTAGCTACCACCCCCTGGAGTAAGTGTTTTAAAAACAAAGTTGATGGATTAGATTGAGAGGTTTATGAACCCTTTGACATTAAAGCAAAAGTGAATGTGTATGTTGATAGATGGACGAATGAGAAGGCCATAGGTTACATTCTTAAATGGTCTATAATTGCCCCACTCCACTCCCAATATGAACAGGTTTATGGAAATATTGAAAGTAAGATAGATAACTTATGATAACCACAGGTCCAAAATGAACAGAACTGTGAGCATCCTACTAAAACAAGAGATAATTTTCCACTAGCCTTTTATTTTTAAGATTTATTTATTTATTTATTTGAGAGAGAGTGAGTGAGTGGTGGGGAGAGAGGGAGAGAGAAACTTTAGCAAACTGTGCTGAGTGTGGAGCCTAGTGCAGGGCTCAGTCCCACAACCCTGAGATCACAGTCTGCGCTGAAACCAAGAATCATATGCTCAACCGACTGCACCACCCACACACCTCAGTAGTTTTTTATTTTTAATTAGGGGATTTATTAGTTTGAGAAGGGATCAACTAGAGAGGTTCAGCTGCTAAGTCTCTGAGATAGACCTGCTAGTTATTTCTGTCTGTTTGGTCTTGTTTTCATTTCTCATCTTTAAACTTTTGACTATTGGGTCAAAAACTTTTAAACTTTGACTATTGGGTCAAAGTGTATCTCTGTGAGATTAGGGAAAATTATAAATTGTAGTTATGTGGAATATTAATTTGTTAAGGACTTAACAGTTTGATAGCTATTCTGCTGGACTCTGGAGAATAAATGTAATAAAGTTAATGCCTTATAACATAATAGGTACTAACAGATAACAAATATCCCACTTTCAAAAGCTCCACTTTCCAAAAAGGAAGTATCGCATGTAAGTAATTACATGTATATAATAACGGTATGTTCAAGTTACTTTAGAAACAGTGGATAAGAATCACTTAACTGCCAGAAGAAATCATTACTCAATATGAGATTTGAAGGATGATTTGGAATTTAAAAGGGAATTACTTTCTAGGGAAGTTAATGTGGGTAAACCCAGCAGATACAGAATAAGGAACTGTTTAATAGCATGGCTTATTCTAAGAAGCGTAAGTGCTATTATATGGCTATAGCAGAAACTCTGAGCTTATCTTAGCCAATATATCTGAGGTAGGTAGAATATACTTTTAACAGTTGCATTCATCTTCAGTGGAAGGCCATGCCCTCATGGATGAACAAATCTCAATTTCCAGAAAAGCACATTTATTTTTGGGAAAAGTCTTCCAGGTGATTCCAGCAAGGCTTTTTTTTTTTTTTCCTGTTCCCCACCAGTAGAGCTTTAAGTGAGTGAGGTGTAGTGAGAGGTGTAGCATAATTGAAAGACAAACCAGATTATAAAGTATTTGGGGCAAAATTAAGCAGTTGAGATTCTATCTTATGAGATATATGGAGCTACTGAAAGACTTTTAGCAGAGTAAATACATGATCAGTTTTGAAGTTTAGAAAGTTCCCATTCATCTTTCTTAGACTTGAAGAATTCATTAGAGAAGGGTCAAGTGTATAGGCAGCAAGTTTAAATAGGCTTTTGTAGGAGTCCAGGTTAAACATGCTTCATTCCTCTTGTAACAGCAGTGAAAGCAAAGAAGACAGAGTCAAGCTATTTAGGTAGAATAAATATGTGGTGTCTTGATATGAGAAAGAAAGAGATGAAGATGATTCTTAGGCTGGTTATGTAGGCAGATTGGTGAATGGTGGTGCCCCTTCACACAGATAGGTAATTCACGATGGGGAGCAAATTTAGGGTAGGAGTAATGAATTCATTTCCTTGGTAAAAATCATCTCCAGGACCTGATTATTATGTTCTCCATAACAAAATTACTACCCTAATACACATTATACCCAGAGTTGTCCTTTCAAAAGCCAAGTCAGATATTTTCACACTCATGTTTCAAAACCTTCTGTTGGCTTTCTGGCAAGCTTAGAACAAAATCCAGAGTTCTTATTGTGGCTTGCAAGTTCATACATGACTTACCCTGACTACCTTCTGATTTTATCCTTTAAAACACTTTCATTCTCTCTTATTATGCAGTTACTGTGTCTATGCCTAGATGTCTACACTCAAGTACTTTTCATGGGGCTTTTTCTCTCACTTCATTACAGTCACTGCTAGATGCTAACACTTGAGCAAGCTCTTTACTACTATCCTCTGTAAAATATCAGCCCATCTCTCGTCTCTTACATTGCATTACTACTACCTGAAATTATAATTTATATAATTTCTTTATCATCTTTATCAACATTACAATGTAAATTTCTTGGCTCTAAGTAGCACCATTGGTTTTCAGAATAATCTGAGGGCTTCATAAGACATGTTGAAGAGATGTTTTCCATTGATGTATTCAAGTGACAACCTATTTATTAAAATTTGGGGTTCTTGTTAACCTCTTTAAATGCACCCAAGTCTTTTCAAAACTTTTTCTCATTTGAAAGTATCTGACCATCTATCCTGGCCTCACTCTCCTCAATGGTTCTAGTGTTGATATAGTCCAATCTTATCTGTATTAACAGCCCATAAAACCTTTCTGGATTTCCTCAGCTAAAATTGATCCCATATTCCTTTGAATTTTCTTTGACTACTTTAAGCATTCTGATACATAGAATAATTATTTGTATCTGTTCAGTAAAATTATAGGTTTTTAAAGGTAGCATCCTAACTGATTAATCTTTGTATTTTCACTGGATGTGACCACAATTAATACATGTAAAGTAAACCAAAATATGTGATGGAAAAATAAAGATAATGATTGGTTTATTTATTTCTGAAATCTGTGTGTGATGTAGTTTATTTGTTACAAAGGTTCCACTATGACTTGCAAAACTGTAATGGTTATTTTTTATAAAACAAAATATTATATAATTGGAAAATATAAAATTTTTAACTTAAAATTTTAAAATATTGTACATTTAAAATATAACAGGCATTGTAGAGTGCTAATTACCAATAGAACCATATGCATATGAAATTACTATCTTTTTAGTTCAAAATTAGTCAGATATTGGCATTTTCATATGATTCAACCTAACATACATAGAAATTTTTCCAAAGCCTTAACATAAAAGCCAGTATTTCTGTAATTCCTAAACCAGTTTGTATACTTTAGACCTACCTTATCTCTTGTTTTGAATATATTAGGTGCTCAGTAAAAAATCTGTTTAATTCCTAGAGGCATAAAACTGACCATAAAAATTTATTGAATGCTGGAAAGCATAAGACTGACATGTAGTAATTGTAAATCACCTGTGACAGGTAATCTCCAGTGTCAGTTTTAAAAGCTTTCATCATTCTTTGACATCTGTGCAGATCTTCCAGAAGTCTGGGAAAAGTCGATTACTTTTAAAATGAACTAATGCTCTTCTTTGCATGTTGAATTGAAATAGTTAAGAAAGTATTTCCAGGGGCGCCTGGGTGGCTCAGTGGGTTAAAGCCTCTGCCTCTGGCTCGGGTCATGATCCCAGAGTCCTGGGATCGAGCCCCGCTTCGGGCTCTGTGCTCAGTGGGGAGCCTGCTTCCCTTCCTCTCTCTGCCTGCCTCTCTGCCTACTTGTGATCTCTGTCTGTCAAGTAAATAAATAAAATCTTAAACAAACAAAAAAAAAGAATTTCCAAAGAAGTAAATGACAGAACTGCTGTCTTCTCACATGGTAATAAAAATAATAAAAGGAGTACCTTAATTGAAAAGCATAGTATTATACAGTTTGCTTAGTATTTATACATTTATACTAGGACTTCATTATCTTAACAATCATTTTTATTACCCTAAAAGAGAACATTTTAATGGGAATCAAGTGCTAGGCAGTGTGATTTTAGTTTTATCTAATGCTTACAAATCTCCGTGTTTTAGAGAGTGGTATCTCCATTTACATAATTTCTGCAAGAAACCTAAAGTTTGCAAAAGATAGGTAACTAACCCAATGTTAAAAATACAGTTAAGACTTGAACCCTGGTCTGTCTGATTGCAAAACATATTTGCCTCATTAAATTAGGAGCTTTGGAATACTAAGTTTTTCCTCTTACTCCAATGAGGTCTCAAAGAAATAGAAAAGCTGTTTTAAATCTTCAGTTTGTCTGATGTACCTAATACTGTAAAGGAATAATTAAGGTAAAAGTAAAGTATTTTCATTTTAAATCTGGAAGGTGAATAGGTATATTCTTAAAAGCATATATAATTAGTCATAGCCAAACACCAAACTGAAGCAAGTATTTTTTAATGGTAAAACAGAATTAACAAATACTGTGTGTGTGTGTGTGTGTGTGTGTGTGT
>RCUC01117508.1:0-30438 GCA_003697995.1 Taxidea taxus jeffersonii
GGGTCAGGGGTTATTGAGTCTTGATTCTCCTTGAGAAGGGATGGGGAAGGAGCCTCTGACCATTTCCATTCTGCTCTGAATCAGAGTCAGAGATGAGCAACATGCCACACTGTCCTCTCCAGCTATCCTGTGGGGCTCCCTCAGAGGCAGCGTGTCCTGCTCGCATATGTCCTCTGTCCCTACACCAACTCTTCTTTCTCCTGGACAGACCGGGTTTCAATTAGAAGCTATAGGACAGACATTAGCATGTCGGACTTTGAGAACTCCAAGGATTTTGGTGCCAATGACAACATGGGAGCCTCGCCAGTCACTCAGGAGACAACTCTCGGAGGAAAAGACGGTATGTCCCTCACTCAAAGGGAATGTCCTACCCCCTGGGGGAGCGAGAATGAGACCTGCCTCTGCCTCTGGGGTAGGGATATAAGGCCAGTGAAGGCTAAGACCCCCACCTCGCTCCTCACACAGAGTGCGGCACCGCCACTGAGAACACCGTGGAGACCGAAGAACCCAAGAAGGCAAAACGGGTGAGAACGAGGAGGGAGAGGGAGGCCTCACTTTTGTGGCAAGGAAGTGCAGCATGAGGGACTGTAGTTAGACCTCAGGAAAAACTACCTCAGTGTTGGGGCTGATGTCCCAAGAGGGAAGGCAATGAAAATGGTATTCAGGAGAACTTTCTGAGGGCAAGGCCTGCCTTCCTGGCTGTGCTGTTGAATCTGACTGAGGCAGAGGCAGGAGGTAAGCGGATGGGCTGTGAACATGCCAGAGGCAGGGAGAGTGAGGGATGAGAAGGAAGTACAGAGAAACTGCAGACACAGGGTAGGAAAGGTCAAATGCCAAATGCCGGTGATTAGGTGGATCCCCTTCCTGGGCTGTGGAACCTGTGGGCTTCAGGCCACCCAGCCTCCCTTGAGAGTTTGTTCAGGACCAGCCTTCTGCTTGGGTCTGAGACATCTGCGGACCACAGGCACTTCGGTAGTCACCAGAAGCCCTTCCCCACCCCAGCCAAGTTCCATGTTGCTTACAACCCTACCAGAGGTGATTCCTGGCTCTGGGTCACGTATTACCCTCCTCCCATCCCCTGGGCCTCCTTGATCCAGGATTTTAATGCTTGATGTCATATCTACTCTCCCTGGAAGCAGCAGAGACCCCAAATCTGGAACAGGTAGGGGAGGAAGCTCGTCCTGGAGAGAGCCTTCCCCTCTAGCCCTGTGTTGTTGCCGAGCTCCATCTCTGAGCAGGTAGTGAAAGAAAAATGTGAACCACTGTGGCTGACACCAGTCTAGACCACCTTGTCCAAGGACTGTGTGGGCAGAGTTTCCGGGGACAGGCCCAAGCAACAAAGGTGGTTCCACTCCACGTGTCGGAAGGAGGTAGTGAGACAGAGGGAGGTATTTTTAGAAACTGCAACTTTCCGCTTCTCAAAATTAGTCCTTGGCAAGCCTGAGGAGCTAGAATAAGAGCAGCAGGTCAACATAGGCTTGGGTTGCTTAGGCCAAGATAATGAAGTGCCTACACTCCCTCTGACCCCCACCCACTGAGCCAGTGCCCCAAACACTGACTCCTGTCCTCTTTCCCCCTTAGTCCTCCAAGGAGGAAGCTGACATGGCCTATACCGCCTTCTTGCTCCAGACCAACAACATGGCTGCCGAAGTCCAGGAGGGCCCTGAGAAAGTCTAGGCGCCAGTGGCTCTCTCCTCTCCCACCACTCATGACAATCGCCTTCAAAATCATGTTGATCCTCAGGGGACCTCAGCTCCAGGGGGCTTCAATGCATGCACTCACACCCCACTTTCCCTTCCTCAGAGGGTTTGCTGATCCCTCCTCAGTGGTATCCAAGCCTGGCCTAACTGTTCCTGGTGGGGTTGAGGGAACAAGAGGGGTCCCCTCTGAAGCTTATTTTAATGAAGGAACCCAAGATGGTGAAGGAGAATTAAGATCTCAGAGGCACCTGTCAGAAAGAAGAGAAATCCTGTGGGTGGGAAGATCGTTTCAAAAAGGCAGCTTTTCCACATCCTTCTCATGGTATCCTCCACGGAATTCTCCTCTCCCCTTCACCCTTCTTTCTCTTCATCTCCCCTCCCTTCCATCTTCTCTTCTTTCCTTCATTGAACATATATATTTGGATACTCACTAGAATCCAGGCTCTTCTAGACACTGGGACAGAGAGGCCACAGACCCAGCCAACCCTTTTTGTAAACATCCCTAAATTCTTGGAAGCTGCATCTCCTTTCAGTATAGTGACCCTCACCAAGACCTGAAATCCTCACCAGGGACACTCACCTCCACCCACATTAGGAGAAATCATAAACTGCCCGGAAGTCCTGGGGCCTGAGGGATCAGGTTACATGGGCATACATACAAGGAATCGTAAACACACGTACTAACCATTTCCCAGGAGAGAAAACTGAGATCCTGAGTAGTGACAAGGTTTGCTCAAGGGGACCACATAGCATAAACTAGTAGCAAAACCAGGGGTGGCATCTCCTGTCCTCCTGACCAGGCTTCTCTCTACAAGAGCCCCTGCACTCCTGATGGAGGCAGAGTTCTAGAATAAGGAGGAAGTGGAGGAAGAGAAAAACGAAATGGAGACTGGTCTTTCATAAGCCCCACCTCAGGGAGGAGGACTCTTTCCCTTTCTGTCACTCAGATGGACCCAAGAGGATAAACGAGTGGTCAGACCCTCGTACGTCACTTATGTGAAGAGTTCCCAACCAAAGGAAAGTTAAGAAGGTGTCTGATGATGCCAGGGAGGGGCAGATCTCCCAAGAGCTAAGGTTTAAGGTTTTTTTCCCTCAGCCAGCACCTACCAGCTGACACCCGCTTACAAATCAAAAATGCGACTTTATTAATAATTAAAGACCGTGATTGCCACCAAGGAGGCTCAGGCTGCATTTGTCCCCAGACCTTCTATTTCCCAGACAGCCCTTTTTGCTTTGGTCCCACTCTCAGGCACTCCAGGGTGTGGGCCCAAGCCAAAGTTCCCTCTCCCTCCAAGGCTGGGGGTGGGAGACTGCCTACAAGTGGGACCAAGATGATCTGCAGAAGAAGAATAGTTTGGGGTCTACACCAATGGTCAAGATCCCAAAGCTCTGTGTTATAGAATGTAATTAGGACTATTTGTAATGGAACAAACTGAAAGCAAGTATAACTGCACTTCTCTTCGGCATTAAAAAAAAAATCTTGGGTAAGCATCCATGGAACACTTGACCTTGAATTTCATACCTTTCTGGGATATCGTCCCAGATGGAGAGGCTATTAATAAAAAATCAAGTAACCAAATGAGTAAACTCCCTCCACAGAAATATCAACCAGAAGCCAGGTAATTGATAATTAGCTTTTAGAGTAGTCAACCCAGAGTGTCTTGGGGGACAGCAATTAGATAAAGGACCCCTTCATCTGCCAAGGCCATTCCTAGGTTCTGGCACTAAACCTTGTCATGTCCTATCAGCCCCCAGTCCATGCCGGACTCATCCCCAGGGCCTCTGTGCATGCGAGTTCTCTCTAGGAGAAAGTTCTTCCCAGGCTTCCATCCTGCCTGATATGGGGCAGAACCTTTGCTTCCACACGGACCTTGACTATACTGTTTCTGATACTTCATGCTTCTAAGCCTGCCCTTGACAAGACTCAGACTTCAGTCCTCCTTGGTCTCCTCTCCTGCTTTATCAGCTGCAGTGCCCAGGCTTGATTGCCAGACCATGACCTAGGTCAGAGCCTGGGGCTCCACCCCAGCCTGGCGAGGTGGTCGTCAGGAATGTTTGTTTCTCTGTTCTCTATAATGGGGTGGCATATCTAACTTCTTCTGGCATGATGGCCCATCATGCCAGAAGAACCAAAACTACAAAGTCCATCAGAACCTATCAATCTTTTCCCCCTAGAAGGGGCTCCCTGACCTCCAGAGCATCATTCCTAGGGCAGAAGAATTAAGATACAGCTTCCATATTAATGCCAATAACCCACAAGCCAACCCTGACCTCAGACACTTATCCTGGTCCCTAGAATCAAAGGCCAAGAAATGCCACTGAAGCCACAGACAACCTTACATTATTCTTAATTGATATAAATAGGTGATAGCAGATATAAAAATGTACTCCCCAAAGTCCACTTTAAATCTTTCCATGAATAAGGAAGCTGGTCTGTAGCCGAAATGGGATATGTAATTAAGTTTAAAACTCATCAGTTCGGTGGAGTCTATTAATTTCCCAGGGCCACTGTAGCAAAGTACCATAAACTGGGTGGCTTAAAATAACGATAATTTAGTCTCTCACCATTCTAGAGGTTTGAAGTCCGGAATCAAGATGTCCACAGGGTTGGTTCCTTCAGGAGGCTGTGAGGGGGAATCTGTGAAGGGGGTTGTGCCATTCTCCTCGCTGCCAGGGGCTGCCAGGCACCACCAGCAATCCTCAGGGATCCTTGGCCTACAGCTGCATGGCTCCAACCTCTGCCCATCCTCCCTTGACCTTCTCCCTCTGTGTCTCTCTGTCTTCATAGGGCCGTCCTACAAGGACACTTGTCATTGGGTTTAGGGCCCACCCTGATCCAGTGTGGCCTCATCTTAATGAATTGCATCAGCAAACTGCCCATTTCTAAGTAAGGTAATATTCCGAGGACATATTCCGAGTGGACATAAGTTTTGGAAAGATACTATTCAGCCCAGGACTAGGAAATAACAATTAACTGTGGGGGTAATGATAAACCAAATACAACTATCAGTGTCCAGCAATCACTCAGAGAACTATTTAAATATTTCTGATGACAAAAGAATCTTCCTCAACTCCTTGAATTACCTTGATATTTTTTCTTTTAAAAAAATTTATTACATAATAATGATTACATATTACTGAGGTCCAATAGTGCCTGAGAATCTTCTTATAGCAATTGATTTTAATGTGTGAAGATATATTTATATATCTTGTTTGTCCAAGACTTTCCCAAGAGTCAGGACAAAACATGTCTCCTAAGAACAGTAGACAGCAGAGAGGAGCTGAATGGCATAAGATCTTGAAACTGGTCCCCAAGGCAGGGAAACAAGGACTGTCCCCTGACCCCACACGCTTCTCTGAAATGATGAACTCTACCAAGGAGTCTATACAATAAAAATAATAAGAGATCACCTCAGAAAGACCACCTATCTAAGTAGACAGGGGACACATCATAAGAGGAGATGGTGAGACCATTGGCCCCCAGCTGGCCAGGGAGCTGAAACGGGAGGGGAAGAAAGATGGTCCTATAAGCCTCCAGGAGTTTCTCGGGCTTGGTAAGCCCCTTCTAAGGATGACAAGGAAATGGGCAGCCAATCTGAGCTCACTAGAGTCAATGTCTTTGACTAAATGTGTGGAGGTGATTACTCTAAATTTCAGATTTTTGCTCATGCAAAATTCTACATATACAGATTCTAACCTTAGAATACTAACAGAAGTACAGCCAATTCAGCTAAGAAGTCTTACCATTTCTTGTAGCAGAAAGCCATGAGTAGGCTTATAGTAAAGGTTAACCCTCTCAAAGCCCCATTCCTGTGGAGTGGTTCACTCTGGGACAGCCAAGCCTGTGGTCCAGGTTGTTGGAAGGTGGAAACTATAGGATGCCTGAGCCAGGTACCTCTCTACCTGAGTGGGACCCCCACTGAGTCCAGAAGGTGGAGGGATTCTCAGGGTCTGTCTTTGGGGAGAGCAGTGTTGGGTTATGGCGAGGACCACCTAGGATCTCAGCTCTTGGTCTGGAAAGGCCCAGGAGATGGCTTTTCGGAGACTGGTGACATGGGAGGTCAAAGTAGGGTGATGCTATGACAAAGCCTAACCCATAAGGATAACTTCCACCTCAGTGACAAGGGCTGATTGCCACAGCATTTACACTATACTTCAGGCATCATGCTAACCCCTCCGTAATGCTCTCCTCAGGCAATCCTCACAGCAACCTGATGAGAAATATCTTTCTTACCCCATCTATAACATAGGGAGGATAATAAAACCCAAGTTTTTATGAGGACTAAAGTGAAATTTCCTGAAGGCTTAGAACACTTCCCAGTGTACCTGGTATTATTTATTCTATCCACCTGCCTGTCATAAGACTTGCGATTTTTTCCCTGGGCTTCATCTCTCTGGTCAAGCACTGGCCCCAGAGGAGGGTAGGCCCTCAGGTCCCTGCATGTCAGTGGGCTTCAGCTTCTTATTCCTTCCCTCAGGAGTGGGAACTCCAGGACACTGCAGCTGCCTGAGAGGCAGAAAGGAGAGAGAAAATTCAGTTGGAGAAAACAAGAGAGGGAGAAGAGAATGAAGACAGTAAACTTCTCCCACTTTGAGTTTAGCCAGGGTTCGGCCTTCCCCTGGGGACTCAGTCCCCAAGACCCTGGGGCAACATCTGGAGGTAGAGACGGACAGCCCAGGTAGGAAGTTTTGATTCCTCAGACTCCCAACATTCCCTTCCTGCCTGGCAGTCGTGAGACCCCTAATTCTTGCTCTTAACAACCCAGAGTGTGATGTCTCTAAGGGTTTTATCTGGGATACACATCTCCAGGCCCTGCCTAGCAGGCAGCCGCCATAGTGCATCCAACCCGCACCTTCATAGACACACATGTTCACCCACGCAGCCTGTTCACACCCACCCGCCACACACCCTGCACACATTTGCACACTCATCGCCATATGCCGCACGTTCACACATCACATCACACACATTCACGCACGTAGTCTATTCATACACACATACCACACACTCACACACCCCGCACACATTCGCATATTCACAACCACACACCACAATTCACCCATCACATCACACACGTTCACACATGCAGCCTGTTCACACCCACCCTCCACACACCCACGTACCCTCACATGTACACACTCACAACCACACACCACACATTCACACACATAGCATGTTCACACACACACACCACATTCACACACCCCGCACACATTCGCACACTCACAGCCACACACTACACATGCCACACACAACACACTCATTCACACACCCACAAGCTATATGCCACACATTCACACATCACATCACACACATTTACACACTCAGCCACGCATCTCATAATCACACCTCACATGCTACACACACATTTTTTTTTTTAAGATTTTTTATTTATTTATTTATTTGTTAGAGAGAGAGAGAGAGCACGAGCACAGGCAGACAGAGAGGCAGGCAGAGGCAGAGGGAGAAGCAGGCTCCCCGCCGAGAGCAAGGAACCCGATGTGGGACTCGATCCCAGGACGCTGGGATCATGACCTGAGCCAAAGGCAGCTGCTCAACCAACTGAGCCACCCAGGCGTCCCCACATTTTTATGCCACACATCATATATTCACACACTAGCCTGTCCACACAGGACACGTTCCCATGCCATTCCTCCCACTGTCCCATGTGGTGTGTACATCACACACAGTCACACATCACAGTCATAGAGCACTCATTGCTCACACACCACACACCCACATTTACACACTCACAACCACACGACACACACTACACATTCACACACACACACACACACACACACACACACACTCAAGCCCACTGTCACACACATGTCACATTCTCTTTCTCCAAGGCAGTCCCAGGCCTTGAGACCAGTGAGTGGCAGAGCTCAGGACAGCTGTGGGGAACTGGGAAGAGCCCTCCGAGTAGGGCAGGGTGGAGGCCAATCGGAACCAAGACCTCTGGTGGTCACTCACTGACCAGAGTCCTCAGGCCTGCCCTCTGCCACCTTGGCCCAGTTCGTGGTTGGAGGAAATCAGAACCACAGCAGCTCTGTGCTGGTGGAAACCCAAGTAGGGGCAGGGAGGGCAGGCTGCCCGCCCACACACCCATTTCCTCTGCACCTGCTCTGGGCCTCCCATGCAACTTCTACTGAGGATGTTGTCTTTTTGTGTTTTGGAGAGCATGTGACAAATTGGGGGTGTGCGGCCAGGGGGGAGCAGTGTGCACAGGGCCACTGAGAAGCCTTCCCAGAAAAGGGGTGAGAAATAGCCTTAGTCCTCCATGGGCTCAAGAAGAGGCAGCACCTGGAGGTGGGGATGCTGGGAAACCACCTAAAATGTCACCACCAGGAATGAAGCCCTGGGGATCTCCCTCTTAAGGATCAGCCCCACGCATCTCCACAACAAAAGGCTCTTCAACCACCTCTATGACCATGGCTCCTTCTGGGCCTCATGAAAGCCCTGTGATGTACACGGGGCAGAGACCATCCATATTTATCAATGAGAAAACTGAGGCCAGAAGCTAGCAAGCACAAAGCCAAGACCAGAACCCGCATCTTCTGACTGGAATCCAAGGCTCTGTCTGTGACACCTTGTGACCAAGGGCCTCAGCATTTTGTTCTTTTCCATCAGTCACTGGACCTCCCCCCCATGGTCTGTCGGGGGCTTGAAGGCCAGCTTTGCCAGGCTGTGTGACTTTCGGCACTGTTACATCATCTCCCAGCAGTCCCCTGTGGTCACTGCATGGTGGCCTGGGCCCCCGCCAGAAGGCAATGCCTTTAGGGGCATAGCTGGGGATATGAGGGGTGACTGATATGAGGTGCTGGGGAAACTGAGGTTCATTAAGACTCCAGGAACAATGACTTGTATGAGGGAATGCCAGGCTCATCTAGTCCCACCTTCATTTTCTAGATAAAGAGATCTAGGCTTAGAGAAAGGGAGTTAATTCCTCAAAACCTATGGTTAGGAGTCCCACATAGTAGGCGCTCAAAATTATTTCTCATATAAGTTCAAGGTCTACAACCAGAATCTTCTGACTTCAGGCCTAAGCTTCTATCTATATGGTCTTTTCCAGGGGGAGAAAATTGGTGATAAGTCTCTTTTGTCCCCAAAGACAGGGATAAAGCAAGTGACCGTGGTTCCGAAGTTGACAAACAGACATAAAGTGTGAGGACCTCCAAGAAAAAGTCCCCAAGGCAAAGAAGTAGCATACCTGAACATTTCTTGTAGCTTTCAGGAGCTGCCTCGAAGTTCTTTGAACCCTGGTGACCCATTCTCCCTCAACATAACATGTTTTCTTAATTCCTAACTTCCGCTGTGGTTTGCTGGTATTTTCTTTTTTAGCCTAAGACTAGTTAACAAACAAGACAAGGTGTCATTTCCTCATTTTCAAGCCTTGCTCCTTGTGGGGCCAGAAATCTCTTTCAAGCTCCAGATTGTAAGGGTTTCCTGGTTGAGCAGTGGGTGTCTGCTCTGGTCTCCAGGGACTCTTGGATGGGACCTTGCTCTGGAAGAAGCCATGGACCTCTGGCTTTGGTCACTTTGCTTCCTGCCAGGTAAGTGCCATGGGAAAACACCCCGCATATCTTAGGAGGTTCGAGTTGGCCACAGGTAGGGGAGTTGTGGGCCATCTATAGCTCTGCTGTTCCTGGGTGGATTTAGTTGCAGACCAGTACCTAGGGTAGAATAAGGATGGAGACCATGAGAGGGCCTCTTGGGGGCTCTCCCCACTCTCTGCTAGTGCTCCTCTCTCCACTCCAGAGAGAGCCCCACATCTCCTGTGGGGCTCAGGTGTTGACTCATGAGAGCTGAAGGTGTCACCTCTCCTGGACACATTAGCCTGATAATGGGGGATTTTAAAGCAAGTGCTTCCAAATTCCTTTCTTCCTACCTCTACATTCTCTCTCTTTGGGTCTCTTTCACTGCTCATTTTCAACTTCAACTTTAAATGAAGACTCCCTGATCCATTCAGTAACCCTAGTCCAGTCCCCAAGTTCCATGTATTAATTTACAGCTATCTTCTGGGAACCCCCACTTTAATATCCCACGAAGATCTGAAATGCAACATGCCTCATACCTTACTTCAAGTTCCTCATTGGTCCCCAACAAACCAGCCACTCTATCCATCTTAACTATCTCTGATATCAGCTACAGAATGCAGAATGGTTCTTTTAGCACCTCTTCCCATTTACCCCCACCCAGACTTTGACTCAGTTAATGGCCAATTCATGTAGTTTCTGGATTAGTATTACCAAAATGAGAGCAGTGGAAGTCTCTATAAAAAGGTAACAGAGGGAATGGGGAGGAAAAGAACACACAGTCATCCCATAGCTATCTTTCCCACTTGCTCCAACCTGACCTGCCTGCAGCTCCGGATTACTCTTTCTAATGCTTGACTCTAATTATAGGATTCCCCTTCCTAGCAAACTTCAATGGCTCCCACTGCCTAAAAACTCGTCCCTTGTGCTCCCCTTTTACTCTCTGAGCTTACCACATTCCCCTGAACTCCCTAACCTCCAGCCAAAGAGGAGTCCTCCTTGAACGTGTGCTAGACATTCTTGCCACCATGTTCTTCCTCGTGCCATTCCTTCTGCTGGGAACATCCCTCTTCTCAGCTTCACCTTTTATCCTTCAAAGTCTACCTCATCCTCCCCTTCCTTTTAATAACACTTGTCAGAACCCATCTTCTGAAACTCCATAACTGACCTCATTCTGTTTTATATTGTGACTTGCCATATATTCACTTCATTTTGTTGATGAAACAGTAAGCCACTTGAGGGTCAAAATTATTTTCTTATTCATATTTTCCTCCTTCCTGATCACTTGAATATGGAAGAAAGTCAAATATTTGTTGAGTTGAAGATTAAAAACCCCTAAAAATCTAAGGAAATGCAACTTTAATAAAATGTCAGACTCTGTACGTGGTAAGCAAAATGTCAGGCTCTGTGGGAGATAGTAGGACTTAGGTGAACCCGTTGATGGTTAACTAAACTTGGGCCTGAGAGGAGAGAGGGGTTGGATGGAGGCAGAAGATCTCTAAGAGTGAAGGATACTTAAACCGACATGACAGTCTGTCCCAAGTGATACCATCTAGCTGGGCCAGAGTGATCCCTGCTCTGGGTCCCTTTTTTGCCCTTCCCCACAGGGTGAGGAGTTCACAGTCCCAAGGAGATTGCCCACCTCAAGCCCCATTCATGTCCCCTCTTCTAAACCTCAAGTTTCCTGTCCAAATGACTCTCAGCCCACTTTTAATGACTGTGTGAACCTCTATCCTGGGTCTTTTATCCTAGTATTCTAATTCTACAGAGGAGTGGCCACAGGTGGCCATTCGGAATGAGATGGGTGGAACTAATACATATAAGCTGGGTTATCTGCCATGTCCATACCGACCCCTGTGGTGTGAACAGGAGCCAGGGATGAGAAAAGAAGGGAGATGGGACAGAGGCTAGGAATGTGGGGAACATTATTCCCGAACAGAAGTGGTTTAGAATGGACATCTAAGGAGCATGTTAATTTGCCAAGGTGGGGTATAGAATGCACTCTTTTCAACAGTTCATTAGCTTTATTTATAACTTTAAAATACTTAGACATATGATAGTTGGGCTTTTATTTGTACTTCTCTCCGAGGTTGTACAAATGTTGGGGTGGTCCTGGTTCCCAGGAACCAGGTCTAGGTCCCAAGCCATAGGCCATTGTGCCTGGAGCCCTAAATGAATTTCTGTAATAAAGCAAGGCAATATTACATGTTGGAGACTTTCAAATCTTTTTTTACTTTGACCCCCAAAATAATAATACATACACTTGATGTTGTGACCCGGCCCATCCATGTGCACGCATGCACACACACACACACGCACCCTTAAATTTATTCTTGATTTTTTAATATAATATGGGAATAAGTTTTGGGCTTCAGCAACTGGATAGGTGCTGGTGTATCTTCTGAAACAGGAAGAGCTTAGAAGAAATAGGTTTTGGAAGAAAAATGAGGAATTCTTTTGTTGTTGTTGTTTGTTTGTTTTGCCATTGTAAGTTTGAAATACATCTCAGATATTCAAGTAGTTCTAAGTGGAGATATCGGAAAGGTGAGTCTAGGGAAGACAAGCCTGGAGATCAATGTTCTGGTGATATCTACAGAGAGTTGGCATTACAAGCCATGCATAAATGAGCTCGTGTGGGGAGAGTAAGGGAAGACCAAGAAAAGAACTGGCCCAAGTGCCAGGCCCTGGGGGCACCCAACACTGAGAGGTGGATAGAGAAGGAGAAGAAAGTAAGGAAACTGAAAAGGAGCCGTCATTCAGAATGCGGCATCAGGGAAGCCACAAGACATAAGTGTTTCAAAGTAGAAGGGCTCAGTTCCCTCAAATGCTGCCAAGAGGCAAGTAAAACAAAAACACCAAATGTAAGGAAAACTTGGGGAAAAAAGGAAACTTTTGCTGAACTTGACCAGCAGTTCTAGTGGAATCTTGGAGACAAAATTCTGACAGGTGTGGACAGAAGAGGAAGCAGGAGACATGGAAGTGGAGCCCGCCCATGATTATGGCGACTCGTTTGAGAAAGAGAACAGATGAGGGGTAGCCAAAAAATAAACGGAGGGTTTTCTCAAAACAGACATTATCAGAGCAGGTGTGTAAGTCACGGCAACGAGGGCGGAGAAGAGACCAATGGCACAGGGAGGAGAGAGGGACAGCTGCACCGGAGAAGTCCTAAAGAAAGTGAGCAGGACAGACCCAGGACACAGGAGGAGGGAGTGGCTTTTGGGAGAAGAAAGGGCACTCCATTCCTTGTGACAGGATGAAGAGTAGCCCGCCAGCCTGGACACACATGTCGGGTATGCAGGGATGAGAAGCTGTCAGACATTTCTCATTCTTTTTTAAAAATTCACACTCCATCTGACAAACATAAAAATCTCAGGCCAGCTCCCTTCTTCCAGACATAATTCTGCTGTGACTTGAGTTGACAGGGTTCTCATCACCTGCAAAATTGTGGCTATAGAATCCAAAGTCTATCTCCAGAGCACCACCCCTGCCAAGGCCCTGTGGGCATTCACCATGTTTTTCATCATGGAAATAATGTGTTTTTCCCCATGCTCCAAATACACACACACACACACACACACACACACACACACACACAAAATACACACACACATTTATATCCAATTATATGTTGAGAGGGACTTTTCAAAGCACGTATATACCATCACCATGAAAACCAAGTCACCAACTTAGAGATCAATGTTGCTTACTGGGTAGTCTCTCTAAAATACCAATATTATGCAGGGTGGGTCCTTAGGTACCTCTTCCACCCCTCCAGTTAGTCCCCAGAATCGTTTGGAAATACAGCTATATAGTTTGGAATTGCAAAATTCAAGGGTGCCTCGGATGCTTATTTTAAAATGCAGGTGCACAGGCCCCACCGTCGATAAACGTAACCACCATGCTGAAGGGGGAGATCAGGTTGTCTGCAGCCTAGTAAGTAAGTTTCTCCAACATGAATCTAATACACATGGAGCATAAGTTCTATTTAAAAAATATATTTCATTTATTTATTAGAAAGAGAGAGGAAAAAATAAGCAGGGGATGGGTAAGGGCAGAGGGAGAAGCAGACTACTCCGACATAGGACTCCTTCCCAGGACCCTGTGATCATGACCCAAGCAGAAGGCAGATGCTTAACCAACTGAGCCATGCAGGTGCCCCTGTGCATAAGTTCAAAGCCAGGAGGTTATATCTGTCTTTTCTGTCTTTGGGAAATCTGCTTTACTAGCTAGAAGCTCCTATGAGCTCCACAGAGATCTGGGGTCTGGCCATTTCACATCTTACCCACTTGTGCTTCCAAGTGTAGCCAGAAGCTTTTCCTGTGTTTCATCCACTCAGAGTTCTCACAGTAAAGATGCCTTAGTCTGTTCTGGCTGCTTCAATAAAATACCATAGATAGTGCGACTTTAACAATAGATATTTATTTCTTGCAGTCCTGGAAACTAGAAGCCCAAGATCAAGGTGCTGGCAAATATTGTCTTTGGTGATGGTCATCTTCCTGGCTTACAGACAGCCCCCATCTCCTTGGGTATCCATTTGGCCTCTTCTTGTGTCCATGGAGGGAATGAGAACACTAATCTCATTATGAGGGCTCCACTAACCTCATCTAACTCTGATTACTTCCCAAAGGCCCCCACGTCCTAGGACCATCACATTGAAGGTTAGGGCTTTAAACCATGAATTCTAAAGGGACACAAACATGCAGCCCGTAACAGAGGATCTGGGTAAGCCAAGGCTTTACCAGAAGCTCGTCCCTGAGCAGAGTGAGGTCACTGGAGGTGTCTGCATAGGTGGAGGTCCCCCTCTGGTCTATCTTGCCCCTGCCCACACTACAGCATCTTGCTCTTAGGAAAGCAGCATTCACTCCCCTTTCTGGCTGGGTTGGTCCAAAAATACATGTTCGCTGGCAGGTGTTGGCCCTCACACACAGGTGCGGGCTGTCTGGTCACACAGGGTAATTCCCCCACCCCTTGACTGGGTCTTTGTCTTTTGAATGGGTCACTCTTCCATCGCCATGTTCCAGTCATGAGGCTGCCTCACACACCTCAGTTTCCGGCAGGTTGGAAGCAGGGTTGGATTACTTGTGTGAGGGCCATGGCAGATACTACGTGTCTGGCTGGCCCCTGTGTTTCTCCCTACCCCGTGGGCACCAGCTACACTCTCAGACTTGAACAGGCTCCTGTAAATAGTCCCCGCCCAGCACCTCATCCCACTCACACTCCATGGTGGTTTCAACCTCTTCACTGTTATCCACGCTCTCCTGTCTCTCCAGAACATCCTCCTCGGCTCTCTCTTTGCTCATCCAGAAACCTCAAGCCCTGCTTCTTTCCTTGACTTCCCTTCTCCCCTTTCCTCACCTTACTAAACTCATCGGAGCTATTCTTAACGTGGCTGGTGGATGAATTTCCAGAAATTCATTAACTCCTCTCTGCCCCACGAACATGCCGTGTTCTCTCTCCTACCCTCACCTCTTTGGGGGCCGTACTCACTGCTTGGA
This sequence comes from Taxidea taxus jeffersonii, assembly GCA_003697995.1. Lineage (NCBI taxonomy): Eukaryota > Metazoa > Chordata > Mammalia > Carnivora > Mustelidae > Taxidea > Taxidea taxus. The sequence goes on from RCUC01117508.1 coordinate 14,738, forward strand.
AGAGTCTTTCCTCCTCCACACAAGTTCCCTGGCACCTCCCCGCCCCACACATTCCAGCCTATTCCCTCTTCCCAGAAATATGTGGACATTTATTGGGACCCACTTGGCTGGTAATTAATCATCCTCGCCAGCTGATTCAAGGGCACTAGACCTGCCTTGTCTTAGCCAGAGCATAAGCGCTTTGATTTCAGGGACTCATGAGCTATGATGTATTCCTCCCTGCGTCACCCCCTCCCTGCACGCAGAAGGTGCCTGGGCACATATGCACGCACACTGACACACTCCCTTGTGTTCTATCCGTGTCCCTGCTTCAGGGAAGGTGATCATCACTGTCTCGGCTGCCCTTCACGCCCAGTCCTCCAGGTCACGATGAGGACATCACTTCTTCCAGAACCCCTCCCTCACGCCACGCCATCCCTCTGCATGCCCTCACTGCTTCCTTCCCCACAGGGAATGCTGCGTATCTCCGTCGTGGGCTTTACCCCACTGTGCCAGTGCTATAGTGACCGGCCGTTTGTATCGCCCACTAAATGAGTCACTCTGTGCATGGAGGGGGACAGCAGCCTTCCTGCCACATGAAAGGCATTCGATAAATGTTCTGTTTTTGTTTGTTTTTTTTAATGATTTAACAAATGAAACCAAGGGTGAACAGTCGTTTTGGCTGAGTGGATCTGAGCAAAACAGAATTAGACAGAAAACCTCCTGCAGCAAAATTGCACTGTGCCTCCCAGCTCCACACTGAAGTCACTAGGGGCACTACGGGCTGTGTAGGGTCGCCGTGGGAGAGCCTCTCTCCTTAGAGTAGGGCAGTACTTTGATTATATTCTTAGGGGGGACCTTATGGGTTTATGGGGGACCTTATGTCTGGGATCTTATGGGTTTGGGTTTGAATGAGGTTGAAGGTTATGTTAAGGCTTAGGCTGGGAGGGATCTGGCTGGAAGCCAGGCTAGGGCCAAAGGGATCAGGGCATAGAGCCGGGCTGAGGACACACATAGGGTTAGGGATGAGGCCAGGGCTAGATCAGACGAGAGCTGGGGCTAAGGGCCAGCTGAAGCTTGGGCTGATGATGAGATGGGGCTGGAGCTAGGGATGAGTTCGAGGCTGGGCTGGGGCCTGGTTTGGAAATAGGGTTGGGGTTGGAGTTGTGGTTGGGAACGGGGCTTCCTCTACCTTAACTCTCTCTCCCTGCAGTGGCTGGGGCTCTGAAGATCCTCCCAGAAGTAAAGATGGAGGGAATGCTGGGTGGATCCATTACCATCGAGTGCCCTCTTCCCCAGATGCATCTGAGGCTCTACCTGTGCCGGGAAATGGCCAAGTCTGGAGGCTGTGCCACCGTGGTGTCCAGCAAGAACTTTGTCAAGGAAGAATACAAGGAACGAGTCACCCTGAAGCCTTGTCCAGATAAGAATCTGTTCCTAGTAGAGGTGGCAGAGTTGACCAAGAGTGACAGTGGGGTCTATGCCTGTGGGACAGGCATGAACACAGACCGAGGCAAGACCCAGATAGTCACCCTGACTGTCTTCAGCGGTAGGTGTCCCAGGCTCAGTGCACCCAGCAAATGTTTTCACCCGCGACATCTGAGATAGCCACCGGTCCCCCAGACTCTCATGCTATTGCCATGTTAGACAATCCAAAGATACCGGGATTTGTATAGTTGAAACCTCACAGTCCCCCCAGTTTCCCATCCAAACCATATGAAAGGAACAAGACCAGCACTCTTCTTAAAACACTTACTGTGCTGTAATGTGTCCATCCTACCCGAGGCCTAAGAGGAGTGGGGGTTTAAGATTGAGGAGGGGCTCTGAGACAGGAAGAAGTTAGAAGCAAAAGGACATAATTATCCTACACAGTTGTCCCATAAGAAATACCAGGGACAACTATTAAGGAAAGACAGTCATTTTTCAAGCCACATTTATAAGCCAAACTTGGTACTTTATAATTGGATCCTTTCCATATGTTTTCTGAATCCCACCTTCTTCCATTCCTCCACTCAAATGCAGCCTCGAATCCCAGTGGTGGTTAGTGCAAAAGTTGGCTGAGTGAAGGCGAAAGAGAATTTCTTTTGGGGGAGTCGCCAGTCCACTTTTTTTTCTGCTCTTCCTGGTGGACTCTGCCATCATCCACTTGCTGCCATCCACCCTGGCTGGGTCAGCTTCGACTCCTACTGACATCCCTTCCCCAGGTCTCAGTCTGGTCTTAGAGGCCACAGTGTATTCCCCTTGCCTCCATAGAGTATGAACCATTCTGGGAAGAGGAGCCGATGCCTGAGCCCCCACCTTGGCTTCATAAATTTCTACACATGCCAGTGCCCCCTTGGCTCCAGACGCCTGCACGTGACAGTTCTTTTGAATTCATACCTAAAGGTCAGTTCATCAAAGCTAAGGTGGGAGAGGAGGTGGGAAAGATGATGTGGCATTGTGACAGTGGAGGGGGGGGATGTGTTCAGTTCATCGAATGGTTGGCAGAGTATAACTGAGTCTCAGATGTGTATTTCCCTGTCTTGGAAGAGGGTACCTCCCTAAGATCAGCATCCTATGTCCTTCAAGCCCATCCTAAAGCCTTGTCCACTTGGCACTAATTGCAGGACTTACACATCACCACCAGGTGGCACCACAAGTAAGGAAGTCTGTGCTTCATTCACAAAATCTTAGTTCTTTCATGAATGACTTGCAGAAACCAAGACTGGGCAGAACTTTTCCAGCCAGAGGTCCTGATGCCTCCTGTTCCCCATAGGGCCATTTACATTTGCTGGAATACAGTGATTTTAACAATTCCATTTTGCAATAAAAGACTGATGATTAGGGGTGCCCGGGTGGCTCAATGGGTTAAGGCCTCTGCCTTCGGCTTGGGTCATGATCCCAGTGTCTGGGCTCTCTGCTCAGCGAGGAGCCTGCTTCCCCCTCTATCTCTGCCTGCTACTCTGCCTACTTGTGATCTCCGTCTGTCAAATAAATAAATAAATAAATCTTAAAAAAAAAAGACTGATGATTATACCAATTATACTACAATTATATACTGATGATTATACTAATGGTATCTTTACATTCCTATATCCTTTTCCTGTTTTAAATGCATTTTGACATGCAATATTTCCATCACATCTTCACATCTATCTTGTGAGGTAGATACATTAATTAAATAATCATTACCCTGGAGGACGTTGCTGGGTTCCAAGAGAGACAGTGTAACTGAGTGTACCATATACCCAAGGTTGTGACTGATAGGTGTAGGATGGAGAATAGACAAGCACACAAATACAGCATAAGGCAGAGTGGGGATGGAACTACAAACGGGGTTTTCCCCAAGCTCAGAGGAGAGCAAGCTCTTCTGCCTGGGAACTCCAAGAAGGCTTCCTGGAGGAAATGGCATTTTGAAGCAAATATATATAGAATTTACTAGGTGTAGAGGACATTCTAAGAAGGCATTTCAGCCATGAGGACTTCAAGCACAGAGTCTAAGTAAAGAGAAAGAGTGTGCTCAGGAAAGAGAGGGTGACCTAATCCTGCTGGAGACTAGAGTGTGTATAGGGAAAATCAATTATTTCTGCTATCTCCTGCAGTTACCACACCAGCTGAAAGGACAGAGGCTCCTCCAGAAATCCACTCCTCCCCCACCACCCATATCTCTCACCACCTTCGAGTTTCCAGAGCATCTTCAGAGGCAGCTGCCAAGCCCCCAGCCTTCCCGCCATCTACCACAGCCTCAGAGATCTCAGCTCCAGAGGAGCTGCTTAAGCCCCAGACAGCCAGCTACAACTACCACACCAGGCTTCACAGGCACAGGTAAGAGGTCTCCACCACCCCGAATGGGCTAGAGGTCAGGCAAAGTAGTCTAGAGATAGGAGACCCACTGAACTCTTCCCGCAACATCTGCCAACAGAGACCCTTCTTGTCTTTAGGGCCCTGTGGACCATACCTACCTATGAGTGTAGCACATTAGCTCATTAGTCCAATGACAAGAATACACTTGGCAATGCCCCAGCAGGAGATCCTGTAGAAAGGAGACCCAAATCTTTAAGTCACTCAGCATTCATTCAGATCTGCTTTGATAGGGAACTAAATAAGAAAAAAAAACTAATGATGAAACTACTAAATATTCAACTGATTTCACCTGTTTTCTTTTGCTTTTTCAGTGTGGCTAGGAAATTTAAAATTACACGTGTAATGTAGTGCTTCTACTGGAGGGTCCACTGGCCTAAAGGCTGGGGCCCACCCAGGAAAGTGCTGCAGTGGACCACTAGGGGGCAGCATTAGAGCAGCCTCCAAAGAAAACCTGTGAGAATTGGAATTATTTTTGCCTAAGCAAAGACAAGCATGTTGGTGAGGAAAGGGACCTCCAGCATCATTTGTGTTTTGTAGGTGAGGAACTGAGGTCATCAGAACTATGTGTTTTCAAATAGAACCAGGACTCCTGATTCCTAGTTCAGTAGACTCCACCAGCCAGCCAGTGAAGAACACAAGTCAGTTCAACCACATTTTCTTTATTTCCTTTTTTTTTTTAAGATTTATTTATTTGAGAGAGAGAGAGAAAGCACAAATGGGATGGGAAGAGAGAGAGGGAGAGATAATCTCAAGCAGACTCCGTGCTCAGCACTGAGCCGTCTGGGGGCTCACTCTCACGACCCTGAGGTCATGACCTGAGCTGAAACCAAGAGTCAGAAGCTCAACGGACTGGGCCACCCAGGTGTCCCTCAACCAACATTTTCTCTGTTTCTACTATCTGCCAGGCAGTGTGCTCTGTCCTGAAAATGTAAGATGAAAACATGCAATATCCAGGTCTTCTCTTACTAATGCCAGTCTGATTGTTATAAGTGTTGTAATCCGTATAAACACAAGAACTGAGGACAGTGAGAAAAAAATAATTCTAGTTTGCCATGGTTACAGAAGAAAATAGAACTGTATTCACTCTTTAAGGAAAGTAAAATTTCAATCTGTAGACAACATGGAGGGAAGATCTTCTAAGCAGAGGGCACCTCATGTGAGAAACATCTTTTCCACCGTTTTAAGAAACTGAATTTGCTTTGTATTTGCGCTAATCTTGTAAAGAAACTGAGATGCAAACAGTCAGAGAGGAACTGACATTTACTGATTGCTGCTTGGACCAGGTGCTTTCCCTTCTTTCTACCTACAATTTTGTTTCATCCTTGAACAGTTCCGTGAAAAAGGCTTTACTCTACCCATTTTTCTGGAAATGAGGCTCAGCGAGGTTCAGAGACTGATTTAAGATCACACAGCCAGTAGAAATCTGAACCTGAATTTATTTATTTTTTTAAAGATTTTATTTATTTATTTATTTGACAGAGATCACAAGTAGGCAGAGAGGCAGGCAGAGAGAGGGGGGAGGCAGGATCCCCGCTGAGCAGAGAGCCAGATGTGGGGCTCGATTCCAGGACCCCTGGATCATGACCTGAGCAGAAGGCAGAGGCATCAACCCACTGAGCCACCCAGGTCCCCTGTGAACCTGAATTTAAATCCACGTTTCATGACTCCATAGACGGGGCTTTTTGGGAGCGGGGTGGGGGGAAGGCTTCTCTTAAGAGACAAACCTCTGAGCCATTTCCCCAAAAGTTGGCTATTTGGGAGTACTGCCTTAAACCTCCCTCCCTCCCAGACCTCTTCCTTCCCTCTCCCTCTCCTTTCTTCCTCAGAGCCTTCCACCAGGACCCCGTGCCTGGGTTGGAAGACCAAGGATTTCACATCCTGGTCCCCACCACCCTGGCCCTCATCCTGGTGGCACTGCTGGGGCTGTTGATGAAAAGGGTCATTCAAAGGAGAAAAGGTGAGCGGCTGGGGGCTCAGTTAGGACGAGGGGAGCTGTGAGAAAGGCCCATTCAGACTCCTCTGGAAGTCCACTCCCCCCCCCAAAAAAGGAAAACTCAGGAGCTTCAGATGAGCAGCCTGCGGCACGAGAAACGTGGCAGGGGGTCTACGGACTGGAAAGGGGGATGGGGACGTGGAGGGCGGCCTGGGCCCTTTGTTCTTTGGTGTTGGGCCAGGCTGTGGCTCATACATTCAGAGCATCTCCACGGCAGACCCGGCCAAGCGCCCCGGGGAGGGAGACAACCCGTAGTTTCCTGAGACCGGAGTGACGGGGACGGTGGCTACGGGCCCCTGACACCTTTCTCCTCTTCCCCCGCGGCTTTGCCGGGCAGCCCTCTCCAGGAGGGTCCGCCGAGCGGCCGCGAGGATGCGCGCCCTGGAGGCTTCCCAGCGGCCCACGACGCAGCGACCCCGCGGCTCGCAGCCGCCGCGCTCCCAGAACATCTACAGCGCGTGCCCGCGGCGCGCCCGGGCGGCGGACGCTGAGGGTGAGCCGGGGGCCGGGCGCCGCGGGGACAGAGGGCGGGGCGGGGCCGGGCGGGGGCCACGCCGAACGAGACCCTTGAGCACCAAGCAGCCGCAGAAATTGCTCGGACGTCGTGGCTGCGCCAGAGAACCCTTGCCTCCCGGAACGCCCGCGCCTCCGCTCCGGCTGCGCCTCCCCAGGGCTTCCGGTGGGCCGGGGGCGGGGCGGGGCGGGGCAGGACCGCGGCCACGCCCTCACCTCCCTCTCCTGGTCTCCTTAGGTGAGGGGGAGGTACCTCTCCCAGGCCTCCAAGCGTCCGCGCCCCCTGCCGCTCCGCAGGTAAGCTCTGCCCCGCCCCTGCTTGGCCGCCGCGGCCCGAAGGCCGGCCCTAGACCTGGGCTTGGCCCTGGGGGAAGGCGGCTCCCGAAGCTGCCCTTAGCCGGAGGGCACGGCTTTCCCAGCAGCTCCTGGGCCCCGAGTCTGGGAAGAGGTTGTGTCAGTTTCCTCCTTTGAGGGTGTCGGTAGACTGAGAGTCCAACAATCGTGGTAGACTTCGTTACCTGGCTTCTAGTCGTGGGATAAATTGGGGGGTAATAGAGGTGAGGAATGGCAATTCTACACACAAAGAAAGGCTTTCATGTGAAAGAGCTGCGATTTCCAGGAGGTCTTAGGGACTGGAATCTACCCAGTTTACTTCAATGTGAAGGAGAACTTTCTAGTAAACTCTGTCGATGAGAGGAGGCACTTTGCCCATCACCAGGGTAGTAAGCCTGGCCTAGAGGATGACTTGGCAGACAGATGTCAAGACGCAGACAGGATTCAACCCTTGGCTGAGGAGGAGTCCTCTGGAAATCTATGAATGGTCATAGAGAACCCCTGTGTCTGTGGATGGCTAATCGCAGATGGGTAAAAAGTATTTGAACTGTCCATTCATTTTTGTTTATCCAAATTAAGAAGAGAAACTATTTTATTCTCTAAAGTAGCCCACAGTAGTTAAAAACTACTACTACTATTGCCCCAGGAACCAGGAAAAAACTAAGCTTGGTGAAAGTCCAAGTTTTAATTGGGGTGTTGACAAAGCTAATGCAAGAGACCCTAAACCACAGGGCTCACGAGATGGAAGCCTGTTTTCCTCCCAAGTTAAAGCAGGGGGCCAGGAAGAGGTGGCCAAAGCCAGGGACTCAAACAACTTCTGTCTTGTTGGTCCACTATCCTCTGGAGTCTCGTCTGGTCCACTATCAGTGCTCAGTCACAGCATCATGTCTCCATTCCAGCCCCTAAGAGAAAGCAAAAGGTGCTTCTTAAGACCATGACCCTGAGGTTTCATGCATCCCATCCAGTCACATCCCGTTGTCCATAGCCTAGTCATGTAGCCACACCTATCTTCAAGGGAGACTGAGACATGGACTCCCTAACTGGACAATTGTGTGCCTTGCTAAAAAGATACGGTGATGCCCAGTAACCAGTAACAACTCTGCCATAGTCACCTCCAGCTTCCTGACCTTGCCCTTACCCACCCCTGCTAGAGAAGGCTCACAGTAGCATAGGTATGGCCCAGCAGCACCATCTACCGTTACACCAGCCCTTTCCTCTTAAACTTCCCTGCTGCCACACACACCCTCACCCGAGCCTGTACCTTGCTCCCATCTTACGCTTCCTCCCTGCTTGAAACTCTCATTCCCACTATTAGGGATAAAACTCTTGACCAAACCAGTCCACCACAAGTTGTGTATGGTTAATGGCTCAATATTTTAGCTTTCATAGGGAGCATCTTGATTTTTCAAGGAGAATAAATTAATCGTAGTTGATGTACTGGCAAACAGATATGTCTTTGAAACACACTGCAGCTCATTCTCTATCTGGTGAAGTTCACAAAGTAGTAGTTGCTTTCCATGACTGAGCGCTTCCTGAGTGCCACCATGCTCATGGGCCTGAACTTGCAGTTCTCAGCACTCGTATTTCAATATGTGACTCTCCCTCCTGAAGACTTCTTGGGTGGATGTTATAATAATTGTGCAGTGTTGGAATCAATGCACAGTGCTGTCCTCGCCCAAACTGACCCATCCTGAAGGCAGATGATCCTGAAGTTTCTTCCCAGGGAAGAGGAGCAACACTGTGCCCAAGCAGCCTACGGCCTTCCTCCTCTTCCCTACCCAGCCCCTTCCTGGAATGTACTGTTATGCCACATCACAGCCTCTCTTAGTCCTTACAGAGGTGCAAGGGATGACTCACCGTGTTTCTGAATAACTCCCTAAGAAGATGCATATTTATTCCACAAGTCACACTGTCTAATCCCAGAGGGGAAACTCCTCTGGCAGCTGAGTCTCCTTCAGACCCATGCTTAGCCACATGACTTGAGCCTGAACCCCATTTAAGGCATTTCCTGCCCGCATTAGATTTAAGTGGTTTCCAGTTATCTGCAGTGAGACGCCACCCTGAAACTGCCCAAAGCAGAGCCACCTCTGTGCCTTTGCCTTCTAGAAATTGGCAACCATGCACATGCCCCCCATTGCCCACTGTGGAAATCTATCTGGAGAGATACTAAAATTACCCTACTCAGATCCAGTGATGCTTGTTTGCTGGTTCCCAGGTATCTGAAGCTCTCTGGCTCCATGCCCCGTCTCTGAAGACCAGCTGTGAATACATGAGTCTCTACCACAAGCCTGCTGCCAAAGCGGAGGACATGGATGCTGATGATTATGTCAATATCCCCTGCCTGACTCACCTAGCCAGCTGTCCCCCTGGGCCCAGACCCTGGTGCCAATGAGTCCTGTCTAGCTGCTGGATTCCAGTACTTGCTCTGTTTCCAGAGCCCTCATTACCTCCCATGCCAACCTTGAGTCTCATTCCTGTGTCTCCTGAGAATAGCTCAGTGACCTCTCCCAGATCTTCCTGCTCCTCTCTGCAGCCTCCTATGGTTTTCAGGTGGGCCCTGGGCACACAGAGCATTTGTCCCAGTGCCAACTGCTTCCTCTCCAAGCCATGGGATTCAAAGAGTATCTTTGATCACAGGGTCTTCACTGCCCTGATCTAGACTCATGGCATCAAGCTGGAGATGGGCATAGGTTGCTTCAGGAGACTTGCTCAGGCTTGGGTGTCACACCAGTAGAAGGCCCCTGGACCTCCTAGTGAGGCCATGCCTCAGTCCCGTGAATTAGTTGATATGATGAAAGGTTGTAAATTTTCAGAACCTAGGCTTGTTAGTGTCAGTGCTCCTAAATCCTCTATACTGTCTCCCTCCCTTGATGTACATAAGTACTGTGACCCCAGTGTCTCCCCTCTTTTAAAAATAGGATAGTTGGTGTTATCTCTTTATCTTCTTTCCATGGCTTAGCAGTGATATTTGTGCACTTGGCGTTGGTCTGTTTTGGCCCTCCCAAACCATTAACATCTCTCTGCAGAGATGATCTCTCTGCTCTGCCTCATCTCTTTGCCAGGTAACTTCTGGCAAGGTAGGGAGGGAAGTGGCTTCTTGGAGGGCTACCATTCTGCAAAAGCATTTATGTCATGAAGGGAGAGATCTCCCCTCTCCTGCATAGACCTTCTCTTAAGTTTTTCAGGCAAGGGCTTAGGTAGACTGAAGTCAACTACAAAGTTCAGCCAGAGCTCAGGACTAGAGATCACCCCAGTCTTGCTGTTAAGAAGAAGACCTTTCCTGGAGGCATATCTCTGCCTTACCGGCACTTGCCCACACTTGGGAAGAAGAGGCTGTCAGAACTGAGTTTCCTGCTTCTTATTAGCAGGGAGTGATATCAAAAATTGGACAGTCGTGTGATGACGCCATTAGCCGTGTCAGCTTGACAATGGCACCCTCTCCAGCAGCAAGCAAGAATAAGTAGTATAAGAAAGGAGGGCCCCCAAGGAGAAGTGATGGGGAGAAGGGGATGGGGAGAAATGAAATGTTTAGTGAGCCTCCTTCATGCCTGGCCCTTAGCCTGCATTGTATCTTCTATCATTTACATTCCAAACAGATGCCCCTTACCTCCTCCCCAGTGCTGTGTTCCTGCAGATCTCATGGCAGTATGGTTTCTATGTCCTGAAGTGCAACTTCATATCTCAGCACCCCTCATTGTTCCTCAATCATTCAAAGACAGACAAAAAAAAATCCAGTTTATTAAGCATTTACTTAGCACTTATCCACTGCCCTCCATGGTGTCAAGCATCATGGAGGAGAAAAAAGAAGCATGGGGCACAGTCCCTGCTGCCAACACAGAACTTACAGTCTGATGAATAAATATGGCATTGATTAAAACACTGATAGGAATTAAATAGAGTTGTAATAAATATAGAAATCTACTTTGTAGATTATTCACAGCACCCAAGAGAACCTTCCATGACTGTCTTTGGAGCCACTTCAAGAAAGAAGTCTTTGAGGATAAGCCTGGCCAAGAAGGATATCCATCGTCAAAGGGGTGAAGTGCTCAGAGAACATCACTGGAAGGGATATGGCACATTCAAAATGACATGGAGAACACGGAGTGTATCCTGGTATTGGCATTCAGAACTGGTAGAATTTCTCCATCCAGGTCAAGAGAATGTCCACTTCTCCAAAGGCTTTGGTCTGGGCTGATTGGATGTCCAACTAAAGAGAAAGGAGAGTTGATGGTCTATCGTATTAGCCACAGGAATAAATTTCCTTCCCATCCTGTGCTCCTGGAGCTCGCTGTATCAGCTCTGGGATGGCCTCTGATGAGCACACCCACCCATCACTTATTCCTCCGCAGGGGTGGAGGAGGCAGTAAAGACTTAGGAACCAGTGAGTAGCAGTGGGTAAGGAGCAAGGGAAAAGTACCTGGAGCTCCTGATAACAAGAACAATGGAATCCTAGCGTGAGGTGGATTTTGCCACCTCCTGAGTTTACTACGCAGATGAAGAAACTGAGGTCCAGTTGGCCCCCTTCCTGTGTATATGATTCCTCTTCACCATTTATTTTTATCCCCCAAAAAAGTGATCAAAATCATTTATTTTTTGGAGGGTTCTGCAGATTAAATTTGGATTTTCTTTGTTGTCTTCATTTGGGAGATGGTAATATATTCTCCCTTTTTTTCTCACAAACTAGACCATTTGAGCATTATGGAAAATACTGCAGATACGTAGCACGTGTTTGGAGTTGGGGCACCCGCTTCAGCCTCCAATTTCCCAGCTCAGGTATGCATAAAACTTTCCCAGGGAAAGTCCTTCATAAGGAAATCATTTTGTAGGGAAATAGAAATGCATTTCCATAGGAAAACCGGCACAAATATGGATCATGTCATTTTGTGGAGCTTGTCCAAAGTAGATGATAATTGATGAGAATATCCCTGTGGGTGTGCAAAAATAGGTGGCTTTGGCGCATGCCTGGTGGGGTCACCTGCAGTGAATTCTGCATGAGACACCTGTGTGTGATGGTTCAGGCTAATCTACTGGTGGATAGGCAAGCTCTCAAATCCTGGCCTTTACCTGTTTAAATGCCCTCTGGAACAGCAGAAACCGCCGGCGTGCACTCTCACTGATAGAAAACATCTCGTTTTCCTGCTGGATAATGGGGGTCTGGATTATGCCAAGTGTTGGGTAGCAGAAGAAGCAAGTCCCCTCCCCCTCCTTCCTAGTGATGCTACCACGGCTCGCCAGACCAACTCTGAATCCTACATTCTCAAGGTAGCCATTGCCAAACTCCCACCAGTGGTGGGGGCTGACTCCTTTCATTTTCACAGCAATCTGGTCACGTAGCATAAGGAAAATGAAGCTCAGAGAGTTTGCGGCTTTGCAAAGAGTTTTCTAGCTGGTTAGAAGCAGACCTGAACTTGAATCCAGAACTACTCATTTCAGAATCCAGAGCTTGTGCTCTTTCCCATGACACCATCGAATCCCTGTTATGCAATAAAAGCCAGGACTGGATAAGGGGAGGGAGGATGTCTTCTCAAAATACGTCATTTCCCATGGGCCTTGGTCATAGCATTGTTCTACTCACACTGGGTTGCAGTTGTGAGACGATGACAAAAAAGTTGTTGGCCAGAGTTGAGAATGGCTTCCAGATCCTGGAGTCAGCTTCCTTATCCAGATAGTTTTTGAAAACAGTATTCAGGTAAAACTTCAGCAGGGCACGGATGAGGTAACAGCTCTCGGTGTCCTAGGGAGGATCTGGGTTACTGCAGAGCTAAGCCTTCCCCCCACCGTGGCCTTGGATGAACAACCCATGTGCCACACGAGGTAAGTAAGATAAGCACATAGAGAAAGAGATCTTCTAGGAGATGCTGATCAACATTAAATCTGAAGGAGCCTTCAGGGGCACGCAGAGCGGCGCCCTTGCTTGATGGGAGGAACCGCAGACCCAGAGTGGACTGACCCACAGCCAGTTGGCAGACACAGACCTAGGTCCCAGAAGTCCTGATTTCCCATCTGTTTAATGTCGTTTCCTCTACACTACATGGCCTCTCTAATAGCTGGTTTGTGTAGCGTTGGGTGATGGACCGTGAAAAGCACCCAATACTCAGTGGTTCAGAGTTGAGAGCCAGGGAAAGAACTGGAAAGAGAAATGAGGAAAGAAAACTAACACCCTGGAACATAGGGATTGCACTGGAGCCCCCTTGAGTGCCATAGGGAAGCTCAGTGCCTTGCAGGGATCAGGGCTCAGTACATGCCTTCACTGACTGCCCAGCTGGGTGTGGGGATGACGGTAATGAGTGAGAAAGAAGGATGGGAACCAATAGGACCGAAGCAGGTGTGGAATCCCGGCAACTGTGGCTAAATGGAGAAAGACACTTATGAGCCTCAGTCTGCACCACCCTCCATGTCACCATACACATACCCACGTAACCCAGACATGAGGGTGATAACCCAGACGTTGACTTCTCTGGTTCCCTGCCCAGCCCTGTCCTGTGTAGGCTCAGTCTAGGCAGAAGTGGTCTCTATCAGCCTCCCCTCGACCACCCATAGGAGACAAGCCACCAGACACGGAGGCATTGTCTTTCCCCAGTGTCTGATTACCGGAACGTTCTGCAGAATCTCCTTCCGTAGCAGCCGGACACTCATGATGTTATCCTTAGCTTGCTTTGGGAATAGGAAGAGAAGATGCATCCAGCTTGAGGGACAACACAGAAACCAACCACGCAAATACATACTGGCCCCCAGATCTATCCAGTCTGAGATCTCTAAGGCCAGAGGAACCAAGGGAGGACCCAGGAAGGGCTGAGCTGAGGTAGCCCCCGGGGATGAGGGCAGAAGTTTCCAGCCACAGAAATCACTAAGCTTAACCCCCAGAGGCAGATGGAATCCCAGGAGCTCTCAGAGCCTTGATGGGGGACCTGTTGTTTCCTTCGATCAGGAAGAAATAAGCCTATTTGGTTTAAGAATGAGTAGGGGCAGGGTTTTACCCCCATATTCCGTGGGGGTGGGATGGGGTGGGGGTTGCACCTTTGAGCTCCCTCTTGCCCTTAGAACTTCTCCTCAACCAGCCGTATCCTCCAACTCTCAGTTTATAGTCAAATCGTCCCTGTGAGAAAGGCACTTTAGAGCCATTAAGAGCACTGGATCACCTTCAGGACCCGGAGAAATTCTCTGTCACATTTCACCAGCGGCCCCCTCCCACCTCAGCATCAACCACTCTTTTTCCATTAGCTAAAGCCTCTTGTTTCCTCGTGTGCAAGAAGGAATGTGTGCTTGTGATGCCTCTGATTTCATAAAGTTATCATATAGCAAAATAATCAGTGAGTTGCAAAGGGCTCCGTAATCACAAAATGGCCTCCTGCACTCACGGAAACCCCCGCAGCCCTGTCCAGAGCAACACCTCACTCACCACAATGTCCTTCATGGCCCAGAAGGCCTCCCACAGTTCCTGGAGGACTACTCCCTCCACTCGGCAGGGTCCGAACTGGAACTCTTGGCCCTGGACCCCTGGAGCCTGGCTGCCAAGAAGCAGGGTCAGACTCAGGCTGAGGAGGGCAGTTGTCAGCCCTAGAAAGCCCATCTGCCACAAAAGAGGGAGCAGGAGGATCCTGCTGAAAGAAAGGGAGGCATCACACGAGGTAGGACTTCTGCCCTGGCTAGAGCACACCCAGATCAGTGCTCCTTGGCTCTCCCTGGGCCACCTTCAGGGACACAGAGATGTGAAATCTGAGACCAGAGTAAGTTCCCAGTTTAGAATATGGCAAACTTGTGGCCTTGCTGAGGCGTGCTGGGGTGGGGCACGGGTCTTTCTGCCCCTCCCTCTCATACTGCTGGTCTCGCTGTCTCTCCGCCCTGCCCCACCATGCCCACCCACGTCCCCAACACCCAACACCTTCTTCCTTGCTCCGTGACAGTTCTCTCCAGCCAATAATTGGCCAGTCAGAATTTAACTAAGAAGAGTGAAGAAATGGGGGGTGGGGGCTTATAGCACATGTGTAGAACATTCTCCAAACTCGGGAGGATAGGGACCTTAACTAGGTGTTCACATGTCTGAGCTCTGCCCTGAAGTCACTAGGCCCCCTCGGGCAGGTCTTCTCTCTTCCCCAGGAGAAGACCATCCTGACACCTGATCACCAGGGAGCCCAGGGATTAGTCCCAGCCCACAGGGAGGGGCCCAGATAGGAGGTTAGGGTCACACACTCACTTGGCCACCTCAACTGACCGACTCACCCCTGACTCGAAGAATTAAGTTTTCAGGTAACCGCACAAATGGGAGGAATCAGATTTCCAAGTGAATCACCTTGAAAACCTCCCACTAAAGCACCAGTGGGATGACTGTCTGAAGAGGCCCCAAGCTAGGGGATGGCCACCCACTATCTGTTTGTCACACCCGTGTGCAGAGAGTTTCCTCTCCCTGATTTCTTTGCCCTTTGCTTTTCTTCCTTCCTTCTTTCCTCTCTGCTTTCTCCCTCCCTCCCTTTCTTCCTTCCTTCCACAAACATTTAAGAACCTGCCTTACTCTGAGCACTGGTTTCACACCTGCAGCCACTCGGTTCCAGCCCAGACTGGGCAGAGAAGTGGGAAAAGCCCTGCATCTGGAATGACTGATGACATGCGGGCCAGAGGGGCACAGGATGAGCGCCCAGTAGCCTCTCTCAGGGAGCTCGGTGCCTCTGTGTCTCCCTCAGAGCTTCTCATTCTGTTCCTTCCAATGCCACAGCCTTTGCAGCCTTCATTTCTGGGCCTCGTGATCCTCCCAGCCTTCCTTCCATCCAACCCAGATCCTTTGTGGTGTTAAAGCGGAGACTGCAGCTCCGCATCCATCCCCTTGGCCCCATTCCCGATGAGGCAGCGGTCGGGTGTTTGGAAGTAAAGTATTCCCGCGACCCCCAGCACTCACCTTAGTCCCGGAAGGGATGCTTGAGGGCTCACTGTTCAGGGGTGGCCGGGTCCTGTTGATGGAGGGGCAAGTTGGACAGGGGTAGCCACAGGTGGAAGGTTCTTCTCCCAGCAATGAAAGCCGTTTCAAAAGTAAAGATGTGCAGGCTCT
>ML099009.1:0-14325 GCA_003697995.1 Taxidea taxus jeffersonii
TACAAATAATAGCTTATCCCTACTGACCCAGCTCTATGGTGGGTGGTCTGCTAGACAGGGAGGAGGGGAGGAAAACTGTTTGGAGATGGGGGAGCCTCCTCAGTGAAGGAGAAGAAACAGAGGACCCCCCACCAACAACAGGAAAGTACTAGAACAATGAGCTAAGAGTAAGTGCCAGGGCCCACAGGAGGTCCTGCCCACCTTCATTTGAATAAACAGAGAGAGAGACTCTTGCATAACTCAGACTTCCCTGGTACTTGTTTGGTTTCAGTAGCATAATCAAAATAAGGATCCTGTAAACTCAAGGGCAAGTCAAAGTTTAGGAAAACATCATGATGATGATATTGGTAATGACTCTGGCACTTAACTGAGCACAAACAACGTGCTGGGCATTGTTCCTGGCTCTTCACATACATAACCTCATCTAACCCCCACATCGACTTGATATGGTAAGTACCTCCACTATGAAGATGAAAAAGTTGAGCTCCAAAGACATTAAGTGACTTGGCCAAGGTCGCAGAGAAGGAAACAATGCAGCCAAGATTGCAAAGGCAGGCAGCCTATCTCCAGAGTCTGAGCTGGCCTCTGGAACCGATGGGGGCTTGCCCAAGAGCACCACATATAAACCAACTATCCCTCTCACCTTACCTCCTGCATCCCGACTCCTTGCCAATCAGTGCTCACCTGTCCCCCAGCCATCTGCTCACAGCCTGACCAGATGGAATAGCCCCTGCCAGGAGGGGAAGACTCCCTCCAAGAAAGGCAGGCATGGCATTGAGGTCTCTTCTTTGTTGCCTCATGAGCCATGAGTCTTTTTTCCTGCTCACCATCTTCGCCCCCACCCCAAGAGTCACTCTTCAAAGCCTTGCAAATCTTTCATATGTATGGTTTATCTGCACCCCGCATGCTCTCTCTGCTCTACCTTCCAAGGGCTAAGTCCTTTTTGTTTCCTTTGGTGGACCTAGCTTCCAACCTCCAGTTTCTCTGTCCTTGGCCCTCATGGCTCCCTTCACTGTGGGGAGACAAACAACGAAGCTGAGGCCCACAGGTGTGAGCAACAGATAGTTGTTGGATGGGTGTGCATGGCTGCCACGTGAACATGTCAGGAAGCAGCTTGCACTGGTAGATTCATGAACTCCCACATCCAGCCCCTGGTTCATATGGTTCTCTGATCCCTGCCTCAGCTGAGCCTTCTAGACTTGCCTACTTGCCTGCTCAGCCTCCATTGCACACGTCCTACCACCCCCTGTCCCAGCTGACCTCCCAGAACTGAGCACTCTCCATGCAACTGGTCATCTCCTCCCTGTCTGCTTTCGCCTTCATCTGAAACACCTTCCCCCAAATCAACCACCCGTTATCTTGGCTCATTTTTTGTCCGATTGAATCCAGAGTCCCAGCCTTCTCTGCCTTCAGCTGGACCTATGCTGGTCAGGTCCCCTTGTGAAATCCATTAGGTCATAATATAATGTTGCGGGAAAAGGAAACAAAGCCCTTGGGGTTTGTTTTTTTCTTTTTAAAAATTTTTATTTTATTTTTTCAGTGTTCCAAGATTCATTGTTTATGCACCACACCCAGTGCTCCATGCAATACGTGCCGTCCTTAATACCCACGACCAGGTTCACCTAATCCCCACCAACCTCCCCTCCAAAACCCCCAGTTTGTTTCTCAGAGTCCACAGTCTCTCATGGTTCATCTCCACTCCTATTTCCCCCAATTCACTTTTCGTTTCCTTCTCCTAATGTCCTCTGTGTTATTCCTTATGCTCCACAAGTAAGTGAAACCATATGATAATTGACTCTCTGCTTGACTTATTTCACTCAGCATAATCTCTTCCAGTCCCGTCCATGTTGATACAAAAATTGGGCATTCATCCTTTCTGATGGAGGCATAATACTCCATTGTATATATGGACCACATCTTCCTTATCCATTCGTCTATTGAAAGGCATCTTGGTTCTTTCCACAGTTTGGTGACCGTGGCCATTGCTGCTATGAACATTGGGGTACAGTTGGCCCTTCTTTTCACTACATCTGTATCTTTGGGGTAAATGCTCAGTAGTGCAATTGCAGGGTCATAGGGGAGCTCTGTTTTTAATTTCTTAAGGAATCTCCACACTGTTTTCCAAAGTGGCTGCACCAACTTGCATTCCCACCAACAGTGTAAGAGGGTTCCCCTTTCTTCACATCCTCTCCAACACAGCCCTACAAAAGGTTGACCAAAAAAAAAAAAAAAAAAAAAAGAAAGAAAGAAAGAAAAGAAAAGAAAAAGAAAAAAGACCCAATGACCAAAAAAGAAAGTAAGACTCAGGGAGAGTAATTACTTTCCCCAAGATCACATAGCAAGAGACTACTCTGGACTTTCCTCCTTTATAACACTTCTCATCCTAAATTAGACTCCCAGAACCATCCATCTACTTCCCATGATGGAGATCTAGTGATTAGGGCCAACAAATTGCATGTTTCTGGCTCAGATGTAACAAAGGAGTCTTTCTTCAAAATGCACAAGGATGGAGAAACATCAGGAAAACCACTTGCTTTGTGCTAAAGAAGAAAAGTAACTGTCATCAAGTCGGAGCAAAGGGACAGTGGCAACGTGCACCCCAAATCTCTAGGTGAGTCCCAAGTGAGCTAGTCAGATCTAAGGAGAAAATGACAGTGTCCAAGTTCATGAAGTGGCAGGTTTGAGGAAACAAATATCTTCATGGAACTAGGTGTTGTCAAGGAAGACAAGTCCATTCTGGGACCAAACTGACAAAGGATTTGTAGTCAGGAGGCGCCTGGGTGGCTGAGGTGGTTAAGCGTCCACCTTCAGCTCAGGTCACGATCTCAGGGTCCTGGGACCAAGTTCCGCATCAGTCTCCCTGCTCCGTGGGGATTTGTAGTTAGGTCAAGTGCAGTCATCGACTGCAAACTAAAACCCTTGCCGCATAGTCCATGACACACGAGTGTCTAGTCGAGGAGACCCCTCCAGGTACTCAGATGTCCAACCCCAAACCTTGAGATTTTATTCCCGACTTGTGACAGCTTCACTTACAATAACCGTCCAGGACCTGCCAGGGAGTTTTGAGCTCCTTCCTTCCTCCCCAGCCCCATTTGCCCATCTGTATCTCACCCAGTGCACACCCTTTCTGACTCACCCATGACAGTAGTACAGAGTCCCACTTGGATAAATAACGTTGGATAAATAACCACATGGCTCGTGGTAAACGTCTAAAAAAAGGGTAGCCGGTAGACCCAGTCTGGTTTTACTTGGTCCTATATCCCAGAGCCAGGATAGTGCCTGACATGCCACAGACACTCCAAAAATATTTGTTGCATGGTTGAAAATGGGGCAAAAATAAACAGTTTCATACTCACATTAAAGCTTACATCTGGGGCTACCTGGGTGGTTCAGTTAGTTAAGTGTCAGACTCTAGATTTCAGCTCAGGTCATGATCTCAGGGTTGTGAGAGCGGCCCTGGGTTGGGCTCCACGCTCAGTGTGGAGTCTGCTTAAGATTCTTTCTCTCTCTCTCCCTTTGCAAAAACAAAAACAAAAAACTTACACCTGTTTTCTATCTATAAGCTCCTTGCATACACATCTGAGTAGAACCTGGTCAAAGGTCTCTCTTACAGGAGAAAGTTCACACCTTCAGTGGGCTCCACGGCATCGGTCAGTGAGGGAGGGGAATTTACATCTGACCCATGATGGTTATGATGGGGACCGATGGAGGACCAGCAACCGGAAAAGGGGAGAGGTGCTCTTCCTAAGACACAGCCCTTCCTTTGCTGGAGGTGCTTGGAATGTAGTAGCCAAAATCAAGGTTAATAAGCTCATGAGATTTTTAAAAAAGGTTTATTTATATATTTGAGAAAGAGATAGTGTGTGTGTGCATGCAAGCATTGGGGGAAGGGCAGATGGAGAAGAGAATCTTAATCAGGCTTCACGCCCAGCATGGAGCCCTACCCAGGGCACAATCTCATGACCCCGAGATCCTGACCTGAGCTGAAATCAGGAGTCAGACGCTCACCCCAGGGAGCCTCCCAGGCACCCCTAAGCTCATGAGAATTTAAAAGAAAACAATGTTAATTGCTAGTGGAGATGAAGAAAGAAAGATCCAAAAGCTGAAATCATGAATGTTGACTTTGTTCAGGGAGTTCAGGTTTTCATGGCCGACCATAAATGACCTCTGTCATTGGACATTCCAGAAAGGCTGTGCCATGTTACATTTCCAGGAGCAAGGAATGAGGGAGCCAGTGTCTCGGCATCCTTGCCAACATTTGAGGCTATCACTATTTTGTATTTTAGCCAACCTGGTGGGAGTCCTGTAGTATCTTGTTGTGATCTTCTACGTGTGTCCAATCATTTCATAGCTTGAGCAAGATAGCATATATGGCACATAAAGTGGATAGTACATGTCATCCTGGCAGGACACAGGAAAATAATTCCATTATTATACACATTACTATTTCTGCAGCAAGCCTATGAACATTCACGTAAGTGGAATATGTAAGGGCAATACATATCCTCATCCCAATTTAAATCCAAATGTGCCAACCAATGATCTCAGGTCAGATTTGGTCGCCCAACAGGTTATGAAAAAATTCACATTTTTCCTAGCTGTCTGGGTATTGGAATTGCAGATAAAGAATTCGGAGCCTGGGGCGCCTGGGTGGCCCATTGGGTTAAAGTCTCTGCCTTCAGCTCAGGTCATGATTCCGGGGTTCTGGGATCGAGTCCCATGTCGGGCTCTCTGCTCTGTGGGGAGCCTGCTTCCTCCTCTCTCTCTGCCTGCCTCTCTGCCTACTTGTGATCTCTGTCTGTTAAATAAATTAATTAAAATCTCAAAAAAAAAAAAAAAAGGATTCAGAGCCTGTTGGTAAATAACTCTGAATGACCTGATTCCAGAAAGTTCTGAATGACCTGATTCCAGGAAGGCATTACTAGAACTGACTCAGTGGACGGTGGAGAGGATCAGCTGGAAGAAGATACCCTTCATTCATTCATTCATTTATCCATCGGACAAACATTTGTTGAGACCCTTCCTCTAGGAATCTGGGTAAGAAAGCCCCTTCACCAGGCTCCTGAGTACCTGTCACCTCCAGGCTTGAAGATGATGCCTTGGTGGGGCTGGGGGACCCTTCTTGGGGCTGAAACAGTCTCACGGGTATGGTTTGGGGTCTTTTTTTTTTTTTTTTCATTCTGCCATGTACAAAACAGACAAATCGGGCCATCGAGCAAATTCCCAACTTCTCAAAAACACGCAGCTCTATGAGACAGGGAAGGAGAGGTTACCTAAATGGCTTCAGGATGAAGCAATTCTTTTCACCCAGTTGGAACTGCCCAGACTTGCGGCCTCTTTTGATGAGGTTTTTTTCACAGACAAAACTACCATTTTGGGTGTGCTCTGAGTTGGTCCTCCTGTCTGGAAGATGGATTGACAAGAGCTAGTTTTACTCTTAGAGTAAAACTCTAAGAGGTAGGGTGGATGTGCACAAGAAAGAACAGGGGGTGATTCCTTCTCACTGGACAGAATCCCCCTACCCCCTAGCCTCTGCACAAATCACCCTTGGCCCAGTTAGCCTTGCTTCTGCATGGGCTCATAACTCATTTCTGACAACCCAGTGCCTCACTTCCAATGCATGTGGGTGTTTTCATTTTTTTCTTTTTCCATTCATTCCACAACTATTTGTGGAAGCCACTCTCCTCTAGGCCCAGGGACACATGATGACTTTCATGGACCCCACTCCCCCCTTCTTCTTTCCTAGTCTACAGCGAAGCCAAATGGCTGACCCAGAATTTGCCCTTGACTCAGGCCCCTTGCAGCACAGACCTCGCAAACTGGGAGACCTATATTCAACTCCCACTCCTTCCTGAAGCCGTGTGGTTTCACCTAAACCTGTTGCACCTTCACCTCAGTTACTCCATCCACAAAGGAAGCAATTAAATGTACCTCCCAGAGCTTGTAGGTGAATTAAACAGATTTATTTGTAGAAATTGCCATCAAGGGCACTCTGCACAGACTAGTTACCTTTCCCAGGATTTCTTGAGCACCTGCCATGTGCCTCGCAGGAACTCAGCACGACGCTCCCAGGTGTGACAGAGGCAATGCTCAAGGATACACGGCACCAGGTAAGCCCGAGGTAATGGTAACTTTTGATTTTTGCAGGTGGAAAAGCTGCTATTGGATCCTATCAGCCACTAACATTTTACAAAAATGAGCTGATTAGCTCTACTACCAGCTGTGGCTGGGATTGGATATAGGAGCTTAACTGGTTATTCTGCAAACAGGGTTCTTGCTCAGAGGTGACTCGATGCACACTCACCGTAATGGGTATATATCTACCTGTGGCCCTTCCGTGTGGCTTCCCATCTCACTCAAGGAAGAACCAACGACCTTGGAGTATCCTCAGGGCCCCACCTGATTCCCCACCCCAGCCTTCCCTGTCTCCAACTCACTCTGTTCCAACCACGCTGGCCTCCTTGCCGTCCCCCAAACATACATGCCCCTGGACCACCCTTCCCCCTAGAGACTCCTGCACCTCACTCCCTCACCTCTGGGACAATTGCTCCAAGTGCTGCCTCTCACCAAGGCCCTCCCAGGCCAGGTATTCCCATCCTCCTGTCTGCCTTTTCTTCTCCATTGCACCCCGCTTCGCCCCGCACTTTCCAGCTCAGTGGGCAGCTGAGGGCCTTCATCGGTTACCCACCTACCCACTAGCAAGTAAGCACCACAGGAGACTTTCGTCCTTTTCATTCACCACTGTGTTCCCAGAACCTCGAGCAGGGCCTGACTCAGAACGTGGGCTTGACCCATGCTTGTTGAATGATCCAGAACTCTACCGTTGTCCTACCACAGAGAGCTCATGAAGCCTGAATACAGCACCTCCTCAACTCACAGGTTGTCCTGAGAACAGAGGGTTTCCTGGGCATTGTCCTGGGATGGGGCCAGCAGGACCTCAGCCCTCCTGGTGCTCATTTCTAGATGACCCTCTCCATGCCCTGCCTTCAGCAAAGTGCCCGGTCAATGTTCACTGAATAAAAGACTAATGAGATGAATATAAACAAAGGAGATGGTAGACACGAGCGTGCAACAACGTCCAGAAAGGGCCCCTTCACACAGCCAAAAAGTGAGCAGCAAAACAAAATCAGCTCCAGCTCCGGCTCTTTCAAGGCAGGAAGTTCAAAAACAGAAAGGTGAGGATACCAAAGCCCCCAGCAGTTATCAGAAACTTGTTCTGAGTCACCCAGCTGGCTGCTGGCAGATTAAGGGTTCAGCCACCTCTCCATTGTCCCTCCAGCTGCCTCAACTTTTAAGTCGGGTTTTGAACAAGGGAATTAACAAATATTGAAATGGACCTTCACTTTTTGTAGCTGGCTGGGCGTCCCTCTTTCTTAGATGGAACGTCTCTGCTCCTTTGCCCCTCACAACCATCGTGAGCCACCACCCCTGCCCAGGCCAGATGTGAGGCTGTGTCACCCACCTGCCCAGCTGCCGTGAGCAGGCGACTTACGTTAGTTCATTTCCTTTCTGTAATGAGCTTTCCAGGCGGGCATTTTCCACGGAGGCAGCTGAGACTCAGTGCAGCTCAAGGGCATCCAGGAGGAAGGGGACGTGAAGCCCACCAGTCTGCCTGACCTCAAAACAAAATCCGTACGACCTCCTTCTGTTACTTAGGGTGCTCCCAACTGGTGTTCTTGACATTCAGGACCAGATAAGTCATTGTCGTGTGGGCTGTCCTGCCTACTGTCTGGTGTTTAGCAGCATCCTGGCCTCGACTTACTAGAAGCCCATAGGGCCTCCTCTGTGGTCCCGACCTGGTCAAATGTCCCCTGGGGGCCAAACTCGCACACACCCCTGCCTCTGTTGAGAACCGCCGCGCTACATCATGGCGCCTCTGACCCTACCATGCAGGACGTCACTCAACACGGAACCACATCCTGTGCCGGGTCTAAGAACCCAGAACCTACTTTGCCTCCAGTTTGGTATGAAAAGGAAGTTGGGATAATGTTTGTCAGCAGCACCTGCAGTGCCTGGCCAGGTTCGAGTCCCGCCTCTACCCCCAACTAGCTGACCTCAGATGAGTTGCTTCATCTGACGAAGAGGAATGATCACAAGACCAGACTCGGGAAATGACGTGAGACAAAAATGTGCGAAGACTGCTGTAGGGGATGGGAAGAGGCCGTCCCCAGATGGGCCACTTTGGCACAAGGGTTTCTGTGAACTGAAGACAATTGAGAAACAGTGACCCCAAAACAGATCTCGGCTCTCCCCCACTTGCCTAAATGTAGGATATAAGTTCCCCTTGTGCAGATCTCTCCCCTCCCCTCTCTCACACCAGGAAGGACAGCAGGAGACAACCCTAGACCCTCATCAGCCCACGGAGACCACCAGAGGAATCTGCACAAGCAACCTCAGATCAAGAGAAGTGTATCTTTAATCCCCTCCACTTATGTCCCCCATGCCTTCACCCACCTCCCCTCTGGTAACCATCAGTTTGTTCTCTATCGTCAAGTCTGTTTTTTGTTTTGTCTCCTCTCCCCCACTTTATTCATTTCTTTTGTTTCTTAAATTCCACAGACGAGTGAAATCCTATGGTATTTGTCTTTCTCTGCCTCAGTTCCCTTCACTATACTCTCTAGCGCCATCCATGTTGTTGCAAATGGCAAGATTTCATGCCTTTTTTATGGCTGAATAATATGGCTGAATAACTCCATTATATACCACCCCTTCTTGATCCACTCATCTATCTCTGGACGTTTGGGCTACTTCCAAATTTGGCTGTTGTAAATAATGCTGCTTTAAACATAGGGGTACCTATATCCTTTTGAATTAGTGTTTTGGTATTCTTGTAAATATGAAATTTTTTCATATTCTGGGAAATTCCCAGTAGTACATATGATACTGGATCTTATGGTGTCTCTATTTTTAGTTTTGTTTTTTTTTTGAGGAAACTCCATGCTGTTTTCCAGAGCGGCTACCTTCGTGTGCATTCCCACCAACAGCTCAAGAGCGTTCCCTTTCCTCCACACCCTCACCAACACCTGTTGTTTCTCATATTTTTGATTTAATCATGTGTGTGATGCCACATTGTGCTTTTGATTTGCATTTCTCTGATGGTGAGTGATGTTACACATCTTTTCATGTGTCTGTTGGCCATCTGGATGCCTTCTTTAGAGAAATGTCTGTTCATGTCTTCTGCCCACCTTTTAAGTGGATTATTTGGTTTTTTGGTGTTGAGTTCTATAAGTTCTTTATATATTTGGGACATAACTCTCTATCAGATATGTCATTTGAAAATGTCTTCTCCCATTCAGTAGGTGGCCTTTAAATTTTATTGATAGTTTCCTTTGCTGTGCAGAAGCTTTTTATTTTGATGACGTCTCAAGAGTTTTATTTTTGCTTTTATTTCCCTTGCTTCATGAGACATATCTAGAAAAATGCTGCTATGGCCAATGTCAGAGAAATTAGTGTCTGTGCTCCCTTCTAGGATTTTCATGGTCTCAGGTCTCATATTTCAGTCTTTAATCCATTTTGAGTTTATTTTTAAGCATATTGAAAGAAAGTGGTCCAGTTTCATTCTTTTGCATGTAGCTGTCTGGTTTTCCCAATACATTTGTTGAAGAGACTGTATTTTTCCCATTGGATATTCTTTCCTGCTTTGTCAAAGATTAACTGTGGGTTTATTTCTAGATTTTCTATTCTGTTCTATTGATCAGTGTATCTAGTTTTGTGCCAGTACCACACTGTTTTGATTACTACAGCTTTGTAATATTACTGCAAGTCCAGAATTGGGATGCCTCCAGCTTTGCTTTTCTTTTTCAAGATTGCTTTGGCTATTCAGGGATTTAGTTTGTTCTAGTTCTTTGAAGAATGCTATTTGTATTTTGATAGGGATTGCATTGAATGTGTAGATTATTTTGGGCGTACAGGCATTTTAACAATGTTTGTTCTTCCAATCCATGACCTTAGAATGTCTTTCCATTTGTTTGTGTCATCTTCAATTTCTTTCATCAGTATTTTATAGTTTTCAGAGTACTGGCCTTTTACCTCCTTGGGTAAGTTCATTCCTAGGTATTTTATTATTTTGGGTACGATTATAAATGGAATCATTTTCTTAGTTTCTCTTTCTGCTGCTTCATTATGAGGGAATAGATATGCAAAGGATTTCTGTACATGGATTTTGCATTCTGTGACCCTACTGAATTAATTCATCAATTCTAGTAGTTTTTTGGTGGAGTCTTTAGGGTTGTCTATATAGTATCATGTCATTTATAGATAGTGAAAATTTTACTTCTTCCTTACTAGCTTGGATGCCTTTTATTCCTTTTTCTTGTCTGATTGCAGTGGCTAGGATTTCCAGTACTATATTGAACAAAAGTGGTAAGAGTGGACAGCTCTGTCTTGTTCCCGATTTTAGGGGAAAAAAAATTCTTAGTTCTTCACCATTGACTGTGATGTTAGCTGTAGGTTTTTCATATATGTGGGGTTTTTTTTATTATGTTGAGGTACATTCCCTCTAGACCTACTTTGTTGAGGTCTTTTATCATGAATGGATGTCTTACTTTGCCAAATGTTGCATATTTGCATATATTAAAATGATTATATGGTTTTTATTTTTTCTTTCATTGATGTGATGTCTTGTGTTAATTAATTTGTGAAATTGAGCCACACTTGCATTCCAGGGATAAATCTCATTTGAACATGGTGAATGATTTTTTTAATATATTGTTGGATTTGGCTTGTTAATATTTTGTTGAGGATTTTTGCATCTATGTTCATCAGAGATACTGACCTGTAGTTCCCTTTTTTGTCACATCGTTATCTGGCTTTGGTATCAGGAAAATGCTGGCCTCATAGGATGAATTTGAAAGTTTTCCTTCCTTTCCTTTTTTCTGGAATAGTTTGAGAAGAACAGGTATTAACTCTTCTTTAAATATTGGTAGAATTCACCTGTGAAGCTGTCTGATCCTGGACTTTGGTTTGTTGGGAGTTTTTTTTCAAATTATGATGCAATTTCATTGCTGGTAACTGATTTGTTCAGATTTCCCATTTCTTCCTGATTTGTGTTTCTAGGAATTTATTTATTTCTTCTACACTGTTTAATTTGTTGGCATAAAATTTTTCATAATATTCTCTTACAATCCTTTATGTTTCTATAATGTCTGTTGTTATTTCCCCTCTTTCATTTTTTATTTTGTTTTAGTTTTCTCTCTCTCTCTCTCTCTCTCTGTCTCTTTCTCTCTCTCTCTCTCTGAGCCTGGCTAAATGTTTATCAATTTTGTTGATTTTTTTTTCAAAGAACCAGCTCCTGGTTCCATTGATCTCTTCTACTGTTTGTTTGCTTTTGGGGGAGAAGGTTCTATTTTATTTATCTCTGCTCTAACCTTTATTATTTCCTTCCTTCTCCTGATTTGGGGTTTCATTTGTTCTTTTTCTAGCTCCTGTAGGTATAATGTTAGAGGTTTTATTGGAGATTTTTCTTGCTTCTTGGGGTAGTCTTGTATTGCTATAAACTTCCCTCTCAGAACAGCTTTTGCTGTATCCCAAAGATTTTGGACCATTGTGTTTTCATTTTCATTTGTCTCCATCATTATTTTTTTAATTAATAATCTTCTGGTGAGACCTTTGGTGGTGAACAGACTATGGTGGTCCCCATGAATCTCCATGCCCTGACATTCTCCATGCCCTGATCCCTTTGTGTGGGCAAGACCAGCAATTTGTTTCTAACAGAATACGGCAGAGGTGATGACATATATGTGATTACATGTTTATAAGTACTTTAGAATTTAGTGGCCATCTTGCTGGACTCTGTATCTCCCTTAGTCACTTGAAGGAAGTAAGCAGTCATTTGGGTATCTCAAATGACAAGAAACTATGAGTGGCTTCTAGAGTATAGGGGTGACTTCTGGCTAGGAAGGAACTGAAGTCCTCAGTATACAACCTCAAGAAACTGAATTCTGCCAGTGACCTGAGTTTGGAAGTAAAGACTCAGATGAGACTACCGCCCCACCCCTCGATTACAGGTGAGCTATTCTCAGACTCCAGATCCACAGAAACTGTGAAATAATAAATGGGAATTATTTTAAGCCATTAAGTTTACTGTAATGTCATCATCCAGGAATGGATAATTAACACACTCTTCCATCAAAGCTGCTCGCATATAACACAGGAATCATGATGCATACCCATGTCCTGAGAAGCCCAATCCAAACTGCCTGTGTAGGTATTTGCTTTCTTTGCAAGGATCCAAGACACCTGTAAGACCCCCTCTTCCACTGATCATAGGTGAGGTCATTGGTGCCAAGAGAAGGAAAACTTCCATCTCCAGCACTTGTGTGGATCTAGAAAGCAGTGAGGCTTGATGTTATTAGAGAGGTATCTAACAAACATGGGCCCATGTAAAAACTAATGTGGGCTGCGCTGGCATGCAGTATTGAGATTCTCTTCCCTTTCACTGTGAGCAGAGAAAGTGGTATGGGCTAAGCAAAGACAAAAAATCTTTTTTTTTAAAGATTTTATTTTTAAAAAATAATCTCTACACAGCATGGGGCTCAAACTCACAGCCCTGAGATCAAGAGTCATAGGTTCTACCAACAGAGCTGGCCAGGCACCCTTAGGGCAAGGTTCTTTGTAAAAGTGGGAATGATACATAAGATCACCAGAGAAAGAGGGTGTAGTAAGGTGTCTGTCTTTGAGAATGCAGTTTGCAGATTCAGTGGCATCCAGAGGTTCCCAAGACAGCCTTGGCCCTGAGAGCCTGCCTCTTGGTAGTCAGGGATCTGATTTTGAAAATCAGATTAAAGATGTGAGCCCAGACAACATCCACAGCCCCTCAGAGCCCACTCTTTCCCACATGGGCTCTCTCTTCCCCCTTTCCCTTCTCTTTTTCCAATCACCTCCCCTGAAATCTGCCTTTAGTCCAGCCAATGTATGGCTGACTTAAGCAAGAGTTGTACTGCAACAGCATTTCTCTGACTGGAGACTAATCTGGAACCAGTCTATTGGAATTTCGCTGGTGACCTCTAACCCCAAGAACAATTAGGTGTCCCCTCCTCAAACAGGCAGCATGACCCCAAGCCAGGCTTTAGCTTCCTGAGTACAGACAGACTCACCAGGGACAGTATGACTAATTGTTGGCATTCACTCTACACAGAGATTGTGTGTTAGGGCTTTGAGAAATTTTTAAAGACCTTCTTTTCCTCCCTTTGATATTTATTTCACCTGAGTGAGAATGTTGGCAAGTGTTACTGGATCCAGGATTAACTGTTGTTGGTGCCAGAAAGAAAGCGACATTTTGGATTTTCTTAGATCCTAAGCAAGACTGTTCTGAGGTTCCTTATCCTTCTCGCATGGGCCGAGCATTGAATGAGCATCTCCTTAACCAGCAAAAAGAGAATTCACCGAAGGACACTGGTGCCCCAGGGTTACTATATGTTTTTTATGTAACTGATGACAGCGTTTGTAATTTTCAGGGAGCATGGGAAAGAGAAAAACTTCTTATCAAAAAACATCAAGGACCCATGAAAGCCATCTTCCACATGATACCACATCACAGGGACCCCCTGGTCCTCCAATCGCTTCATATAGAGCAAGGCGTCATCGCGGAGGATGTCATGCTCACAGCTTACCAGGAAGGCTGCAGGAAGCTGAGCGATGGTCTCATCATCCCTGAGCAGAGGGGCATTTTCTATATCCAAAAGATGTTTGTTTTCTAGGTAAGCAGCCTCATCAAAAGGGCGGGGAAACAGAGGTTGGTAGCCTGGCTTTCTGAATCTGCTGGGTATGTTGTCCGCACTGAGCCACTTCTGGTACTTTCTCCAGACTTCCGGGGGTATGAAAGCACCGCCCAAGATGGCGTCCCACCAGTGAAAGTCGATAACCATATATTTGAACAGACATGTCATCATGAACTTGTGGGAGAGGAACGGGACATTTCGGTTCTGCCAGTGGGAAGGCAGCTGCAAATTGATGATCTGGGTAACTGGATAAACCAAGACCTGGGCCCTGATCTGGGGAAGATCCGATCTACCCACCAGAGCCTGGGTGATACAGGCCACATACCCTCCCCCAATGCTGTCTCCATAGACCACAACGCGGGAGGGGTCCACCCCATAGCTTTTCAGGGCCTTCAGGAAGTGAATGGAGGCGTTCAGGCAGTCTTGGTAAATGCTGGGGTAATGGTGATCAGGAAGCTTGCGGTACCTGAGAAGCAAGCAGGGAACAAAAACATAGCGGTGTGGACAGCTGCTGGGAGCCATTTTACATGTGTCCTCGACTCCTCCTTGCAGTACTGTCTCTGACTAAATCCCCAGAATGGCCCTGAGAGGAAGGGATTTTTACCCC
>ML099009.1:14725-33153 GCA_003697995.1 Taxidea taxus jeffersonii
CTTTTATGGAGATGAGGATGTGAAGACCCACCCCTTTGTCTTCAAGGCAGGGATTCTTGACTCCAACACTAGGCTCTACTGCCCAGAGATGTCGACACTCTACACAAGATTATGCAACTCAAAAGCCATTTGAAGTGGAAGCAAAACAATCAGTAATGCCAGGAAAGGCAAAGGAAGTTACTGTTCATCCCACTGACTGTCTGGAGAGGAAGGGCTGAGGGAACTAAAGCTCAAATAATGGGGAAGTTTCTTGGGGCGCCTGGGTGGCTCAGTGGGTTAAGCCTCTGCCTTCGGCTCGGGTCATGATCCCAGGGTCCTGGGATCGAGCCCCTCATTGGGCTCTCTGCTCTGCGGACAGCCTGCTTCCTCCTCTTTGCCTCTCTGCCTACTTGTGATCTCTGTCTAATAAATAAATAAAATATTCTAAAAAAAAAAAATCTAATGACCAAGGTTTGTTCTTACTAATGACTCAAGCAGCTGCCTTTCCTTCAGGGTTTGGGGAAAGAGGGAGCAGGTTGGAAGGTGCCCCGAGGGTGTAGGTGTGGGAAGGTGAGGAGGCAGGAAACAGACACCGTTCTGACAATGGGGAGCATCCAGAGGGCTGCTCTGAGCAAACCCGCAGAGTGTATCTCTTCATGGGAATTCAAGGGCAAAAAGAAAGGACTGTAAAATGAACTTCTAGATGTGTACACCACAGTAAAATAGTATTTGGCCATGAGAAGGAAGGAAATCCTTTTTTGAGAGAAGGAGCATGACAGCAACAGCGGGAGAGGCAGAGGGAGATGGAGAGAGAATCTTAAGCAGGTTCCATGCTCAGCACAAAGCCCAACATGGGGCTTGATCTCACAGCCCTGAGATCATCACCTGAGCCAAAATCAAGAGCCAGATGCTTAATGGATTGTGCCACCCAGGTGCCCCATGGGTCTTTTCAACTATCCAGAATAACAGTATTCTAAGCAATTTCCTGCAAGGGTTTCATGCAGGAAAAGTGTTCCTTAACACTTTTATGTGTTCAAGGAGCATTTTCATTACCACAAAGTTCTTCTCAGATGTAGAGTCTGACCAAAACTCTTACCAGTGGGATTTTAGACACGTTGCTGAGCCGGTCAGGAAATATGTCGAGTACCGGAAAGACATTGCCTTCCTCAGTCTCATGAAGAAAACCTGAGGTGCTCAGTAAGTTGCTTTAAGACACACAGATGCACTGTCTACTCAGCCTGTGGACAGCCAAGATTTAAGAGGCCTTGAGTGTAGAGGTTGAATCAAAAAGAGCGGTTTTTAGTTTCTCTCACTTGCCTTCTTGAAACCGTTGCCCAGTGTCTTCTTGTGTTTTGAGATACTCCTGGCATTTATCCCTGCAGTTAGTTAGCTGTTTTGACAACACAATAAACACGTGCAGAATCATCACCCCAAATAACAGCCAGGACCTTGACCATAACCTTCAGCCAACCCTGTAATATCCCACCAGTATCTCATCTCACTGTCTTCCCCATCTGAGAGAACAGTTACCTTGAATCCTGTATCCATCATCCCTTTTCTCTCCTTTTAACATAGTTTTATAGTGTCTACACATATTCCTTACAAATACTCTTTTGATTTTTGCCTTTAACTTGATAAAAA
This sequence comes from Taxidea taxus jeffersonii, assembly GCA_003697995.1. Taxonomy (NCBI): domain Eukaryota; kingdom Metazoa; phylum Chordata; class Mammalia; order Carnivora; family Mustelidae; genus Taxidea; species Taxidea taxus. Next base: position 16,346 of record ML099009.1, read on the forward strand.
GAGTCTCAGGCTTTATGTAATAAAAAAAAACTGTTCACTTAATTTTATACTGCTAAGATGCATTCACATTCTGGGGTGTCCTCCCAGTTTATTTTTTATAATTTTTTTTTAAGATTTTATTTATTTATTTGACAGAGAGAGATTACAAGTAGGCAGAGAGGCAGGCAGAGAGAGAGGGGAGGAAGCAGGCTCTCTGCTGAGCAGAGAGCCCGATGCGGGACTCGATCCCAGGACCCTGAGATCATGACCTGAGCCGAAGGCAGCGGCTTAACCCACTGAGCCACCCAGGCGCCCCCCAGTTTATTTTTTAAATAGTTATGTAATGTTAGTAAGAGAAAGGATAAGAACACATGATCCTGTCAATAGATGTAGAAAAATCATCTGACAAAATACAGTTTCCTTTCTTGATTAAAAACCCTCAACAGAGTAGAGATAGAGGGAACATACCTCAACACCATAAAGGCCATATATGAAAGACCCACAGCTAATGTAATCCTCAATGGAAAAACTGAGATCCTTTCCCCTATGGTCAGGAACAAGACAGGAATGTCCACCCTACCCATTATTATTTAACATTGTACTGGAAGTCTTAGCCTCAGCAGTCTTTCAATAAAAAGAAATAAAAGGCCTCAAAATTGGCAAGGAAGAAGTCAAACTTTCACTATTCGCAGATGACATGGTACTCTCTATATAAAACCTGAAAGACTCCATCAAAAATTGCTAGAACTAATACATGAATTCAGCAAAGTTGCAGGATATAAAATCAATGTGCAGAAATCTGTTGCATTTCTATACACCAATAAGGAAGCAACAGAAAATGGAATCAAGCCCATTTTCAACTGCACCAAAAACAATAAGATAACTAACTAAGCCTAACTAAACAGGTACAAGATCTGTCCTCTGAAAACTATAGAACACTTATGAAGGAAATTGAAGAGGGCACAAAGAAATGGAAAAGCATTCCATGCTCATGGATTGGAAGAATAAACATTGTTGAAATGTCTAAACCACCCAAAGCAATCTGCACAGTTAATGTAATTCATATCAAAACACCAACAGTTCTCACAGAGCTAGAGCAAACAATCCTAAAATTTGTGTGGAAACACAAAAGTCCCCGAATAGCCAAAGCAATCTTGAAAAAGAAAGGAAAGCTGGTGCCATCACAATTCCAGACTTCAGGCTCTATTACAAAGCCCTATTCATCAATACAGCAGGGTACTGACACAGAAACAGACACACAGATCAATGGAACAGAATAGAGAATCCAGAAATGGACCCACAACTCTATGGCCAACTCATCTTCAACAAAGCAGGAAAGAATGTCCAATGGGGGGGAAAAAAAGACAGTCTCTTCAACAAATGGTGTTGGGAAAACTGGACAGCCACATGCAGAAGAATGAAACTGGACCACTTTCTTATACCATACACAAACGTAAGTTCAAAATGGGTGAAAGACCTAAACATGATACAGGAGACCATCAAAATCCTAGAACAGAACACAGGCAGCAACCTCTTTGACTTCAGCCACAACAAATTATTACTAGACATATCATCATAGGGAAGGGAAACAAAAGCAAAAATGAACTATTGGAACTTAATCAAGATAAAAACCTCCCAAACAGTGAAGGAAATAATCAACAGAACTAAAAGGCAACCTACAGAATGGAAGAAGGTATTTGCAAACAACATATCTGATAAAGGGTTAGTATCCAAATTGTATAAAAAACTTATCAAACTCCTCTATGATTCTGATGGATTCCTGTCTCACATTGAGGTCTTTTATCCATTTCAAGTTTATCTTTGTGTACAGTGTAAGAGAATGGTCGAATCCTAGAGGAGAACATAGGCAGTAACCTCCTTGATATCAGCCACAGCAACTTCTTTCAAGATATGTCTCCAAAGGCAAAGGAAACAAAAGCAAAAATGAACTTTTGGGACTTCATCAAGATCAAAAGCTTCTGCACAGCAAAAGAAACAGTCAACAAGACAAAGAAGCAACCCACGGAATGGGAGAAGATATTTGCAAATGACAATACAGACAAGTCTGATATCCAGGATCTATAAGGAACTTCTCAAACTCAATACACACAAAACAGATAATCATGTCAAAAAATGGGCAGAAGACATGAACAGACACTTCTCCAATGAAGACATACAAATGGCTATCAGACACATGAAAAAATGCTCATCATCACTAGCCATCAGGGAGATTAAAATTAAAACCACATTGAGATACCACCTTACACCAGTTAGAATGACCAAAATTAGCAAGACAGGAAACAACATGTGTTGGAGGGGATGTGGAGAAAGGGGAACCCTCTTACACTGTTGGTGGGAATGCAAGTTGGTGCAGCCAATTTGGAGAACAGTATGGAGATTACTTAAGAAATTAAAAATAGAGCTTCCCTATGACCCTGCAATTGCACTACTGGGTATTTACCCCAAAGATACAGATGTAGTGAAAAGAAGGGCCATCTATACCCCAATGTTCATAGCAGCAATGGCCACGGTCACCAAACTGTGGAAAGAACCAAGCTGCCCTTCAACTGATGAATGGATAAGGAAGATGTGGTCCATATACACTATGGAGTATTATGCCTCCATCAGAAAGGATGAATGCCCAACTTTTGTATCAACATGGATGGGACTGGAAGAGATTATGCTGAGTAAAATAAGTCAAGCAGAGAGAGTCAATTATCATATGGTTTCATTTATTTGTGGAGCATAACAAATAACACAGAGGACATGGGAAGATGGAGAGGAGAAGGGAGTTGAGGGAAATTGGAGGGGGAGATGAACCATGAGAGTTGATGGACTCTGAAAAACAATCTGAGGGTTTTGAAGGGGTGGAGGGTGGGAGGTTGGGGGAGCCTGGTGGTGGGTATTATGGAGGGCACATATTACATGGAACACTGGGTGTGGTGCATAAACAATGAATTCTGTTACACTGAAAACAAATTAAATTAAAAAAAAAAGAACTTATCAAACTCAACACCCCAAAATACAAATAATCCAGTTAAGAAATTAAGAAAGGCAGAAGGGGCGCCTAGGTGGCTCAGTAGGTTAAAGCCTCTGCCTTTCGCTCAGGTCATGATCCCAGGGTCCTGGGATCGAGCCCCGCATCGGGCTCTCTGCTCAGCAGGGAGCCTGCTTCCTCCTCTCTCTCTGCCTGCCTCTCTGCCTACTTGTGATCTCTGTCTGTCAAATAAATAAATAAAATATTTTAAAAAAAGAAATGGGCAGAAGACATGAATAGACACTTTTCCAAAGAAGACATCCAGAATTCTTACAGACACATGAAAAGATGCTCAATATCACTCATCATCAGGGAAAAACAAATCAAAACCATGATGAGATACCAATGAGATACACCTGTCAGAATGACTGAAATTAACAACACAAGAAATAACAGGTGTTGGTGAGGACGTGGAGAAGGGGGAATCCTGCTCCAATGTTTGTGGGAATGGGAACTGGTTTAGCCATTCTGAGAACAGTTTGGAGTTTCCTCAAACAGTTAAAAATAGAACAACCCTATGATCCAGCAATTGCACTGGGTATTTACCCAAATGATACAAAAACGCAGATTCAAAGGGGGTACATATACCCCCAGTATTTACAGCAGCAGTATCAACATAGCCCAACTATGGAAGGGAGCCCAAATGCCCATCTACTGATGAATGCATACAGAAGATACGGTGTATGTACACAGCGGTATATTACTCAGCCTTAAAAAGGAAGGAAATCTTGCCATTTGCAATGACATGGATGGAGCTAGCATCCATCCATGAATGGATGCTAAGGGAAATAAGTCAGTCAGAGAAAGACAAATACCATGTGATTTCACTCATGTGGAATTTAAGAAACAAAACAAATGAGCAAAGGGGGGGAAAAGAGAGAAAGGCAAACAGAAACAGACTCTTACGGAGAACAAACTGATAGTTACCAGAGGGGAGGAGGATGGGGGAAATAGGGGACGGGAATTCAAGAGAGCACCTGTCGTGATGAGCACCTGGTGATGTATGGAAGTGTTAAGTCACTATATTGTACACCTGAAACTAATAGTACATTGTACTGTCCTAGGTTAACTAACTGGATGTTAGTTATGTATGTATGTTAACTAACTGGAATTTAAATAATCACTTTTTTTTTTAAAAAGGAGAGATGAGTCTGTTTTTTGATCTCTTTTTTTTTCCTTTGTTCACTTGTTTTGCTTCTTAAATTCCACATGTGACTTAAGTCATATGGTATTTCTCTTTCTCTGACTGGCTTCTATCCCTTAGCATTACTCTCTAGCTCCACCCATGTTGTTGCAAATGGCAAGATTTCATTCTTTTTATAGAGAGGGAGGCAAGCCGTAAGAGACTCAATGATAAAGAAAAGACTGAGGGTTGATGGAGGGAGGTGGGTAGGGGGATGGGGTAATTGGTGATGGGTATTTTTTTTAAGATTTTATTTATTTATTTGAAAGAGATCACAAGTAGGCAGAGAGGCAGGCAGAGAGAGAGGAGGAAGCAGGCTCCCTGCTGAGCAGAGAGCCCGATGCGGGGCTCGATCCCAGGACCCTGGGATCATGATCTGAGCGAAAGGCAGAGGCTTTAAGCCACTGAGTCACCCAGGTGCCCCTGGGTGATGGGTATTAAGGAGGGCACTTGTGAAGAGCACTGGGTGTTGTATGTAAGTGATGAATCACTGATTAAAAGAAGTTGAAAGTTAAAAAAGATGTCATTCTTTTTTATGGCTAAAAAAAGAAAAAAATACATATATATATATCTCACATCTTTATCCACTCATCTATTGATGGACACAGGTTGCTTCCATAATTTGGCTCTTGTAAATAATGCTGCAATAAACACAGAGGCACATATATCTTTTCAAATTAGTGTTTTCCTCTTCCTTGGGTAAATACCCAGGAGTGCAATGACTAGATCATAGGGTAGTTCTATTTTTTATTTTTTTGCAGAACCTCCGCACTGTCTTCCACAGTGGCTGCACACAACAGTCTGGAAGGGCTCTTTTTTCTCCCCACCCTCGCTCACACTCGCTTCTTGCCATGGTTTTTCACACACAACTCTGTGTTGATGGGCATTTGGGTTGTTTTGGGGTTTTTGCCCTTTTGAAAGTGCCGTGCCCAGGTCTGTACATGCATGTGCAGGAGTGCCTCTTGGGGGTTAGGTTCTCTCTCTCTCTCTTCTACAAACCAGCCACATGCTTATGCCTGCCTGCTCCCACCCATGCGACCCCCACTGACTTTCTCCAGCAACTCACCCAACCAACAGCAGCACAGAGTCTGTCTCCAGGGCCAGCAAACTGCTCAGGTTGTGGTAGAGGTCTGCAAGAGTAGAACTGGTCACCGCAGCAGGCACCCTGAGTGGCCTCCAGGGATGTCGCCCCTGCCCACCCCCCACCTCCACCACAGAGCCCAGCTCTGCTCCCCCTCCACCCCTTCCCGGGACCCCAGGGAGAGCCTGCCAGTCCTGTCGGTTTTCAGCTTTGGGTGTGATGTTCTCTTTCTGTCCCTGTTCTTGCCTCCTCTGCAGTGACTCTGGGTGGCTCTGCCTGGGCAAAACCAAAAAGCCAGGCCACATATCAGACACGTGACATCTGCCCTGGGTTCCTGGATGTTGGGGCTCGGATGCACCTCAGGGACTCACCAGCTGCAACATTTCCTTTTACAGTGGGGGTGAAGGGGTGGGGACTGAGGACCAGGGAAGACTTGGTGACTTGAAACCTACAAAACCAAGACCAGGCAGGGGAGGTAGGCCTGCCCTAGAATATTAATGATAATTACACACATGTGCATACAGATATGTGTTACTGAGAAATAAGCAATGGAGGGATGGGCCATTGCTATTAGCCAAGTGGTACCTCTGAGGTTCTTAGAAGACAAGTCCATTCTCAACAGCACATGGGCCATCCTGGCACAGTGCCAGACCATATATGTACCAAATAAGCCTCTAAATCAGTGGTGGTCCACCTTGGTTCTGTGTAGTTGTACCACAGAGTTTTTCCAAGTCCTGATGCCCAGGTGGAGCCCCAAATCAACTGAACCAGTGTCTCTGGGTCTGGGGAACGAGCAGCAGAAGCTCCCAGATCATGCCCACAAGGCCAACAACCAGGAAGTTGGGAATGACTGATCTGACCAAGAGAAGTGATGGGTTGGGGCGGGCAAGGGGGCCAGGGTGTGCAGGCTTCATTGACACCGCTCTGGGGAGGTGATGGAGGAGAAGTCAAATCGGAGTGGGGAGTGGGCAGCTCCTAAGGAGACCTCCACCCTGCTTGCAGATCAACATCACCTGGGAGCTTTTTTAAAATGCTGATGCTGGGCCCCACTGCTGAGCCGGACAGCTGCTTGGGCAGGACCTGGGTATGAGGATTACTCTAAAACACCCTGGAGAGGTGGGCAGGGGGTGGGTTTCAAAGCATAGCCAGTGTGGAGTTGGCTGCTGGCCCTCTCCCACGCCATTTCCCCCACTTGCCTGCTCTGCCACCCTGGGACATTACTTTCCTTCCCTCAAGCCCCTGTTTTGGGCTCTGCACTTGTGCTCCCTTCCCCGTAGACCTAGCAGAGCAGGAGGCGAGGAAGGCACCTGCCCTGGGCGCTGAGAGGCTCAGCAACCAACATAAATACTGCTTTAGGGAATCCAAGTAAATGCCACCAGGATCCGTAATGAACGGATTTCCCTATGAAAATCTCAAGTAGACGAGAACCTGCCTTGCCTTTGTACAATTCACCCATCCCCGTTGGATCCCACCACTCAATGAACGTTGACAGTGTGTTCATCACAGAACTTTTTTTGGCATTATTATTGAATTTTCAAATATACTGTATCAAAATATTATTAAACTTGAAGACTGTGTTTCTCGGTGCCCCTTTCAAGATAGAGCCCACCCCACCCCAGACTTTCTTGCCTCCCCGATCCCCAGAGGGTGTTTGCCAGCCTCTGTAGGGTGGGATCTTACTCATCGGTGGCTTGGGCCTGGGCTCAAATTCTACTTTTTTGGAGAGGCTTTGTCAGGAAAGACTAACGATGCATCTGAATCATTCTCTATTCCATCTCCTCGTGCTCTCACTCTGTGAAATGACCCTAACTTGTTCATTTTCTCTTTCGCTGCCCGGCCTCCTCGTTTGAGTAGGCTCCTTGTTCTCCACTCAGTCCCCTAGACCTGGAAGAGAGTCTGACACAAGGTAGGTAAATACTCAGGGAATATTTGCTGAGTGTATCCTGGCTTTACTTTTAGAAATAACATCGTGGCCCACGGAGGAAGGCTAACAGCCCTAGCCCCCTAATGGGGTGCTCCTGGGGACCTCTGAAAGGGAAGAACTGTCTTGGGACGGGTAGGTGGGAAATAACCACTGTGAACCTCTGAAGAAGGAGAGCATCTTGGCAGCAAATGAGGCTGTTGTTATTTCCACCACCAGGTGGCAGTACACCCTAATTCCAGGGACCTCGCTGGAGTCCGGCCATCTGTCCATCCTTCTGTCCATCCATTTGTGTGTTCGTTCACGAACACATCCTTTCACCCGATTATCCGCCCATCCATATTCACACACCCAGAGAGTCATTAGAAAATGTAAAGCCACAGGCAAGGCACTGGGGAGGAGACAGAAAAGAAAACACAAGTCTTCTGGGCATGCTTGGAGTTTCAATTTTTAGGTGCAGAAGAGAGACCGTAAATAAGGAAGCATGCAAAGGAACCAGATAAATGCAGACAGTGACAAGCGCCATGAAGCAAACGTAAAGGGATGATGGTAGGGATGGAGACAGGGGCATAGAACTCTAAGGGATGGTTCCTTAGGTAAGGTGTGCAAAGAGGGGGCTCTGAGGAGGGACTGGAAGGACAATCAAGGACCCACCAGTGAAACAAAGCCTGGAGAGGCGAGACAGCTTTTGGGGAGGCCTGGACAACAGGTGCAGAGGATTCAGAGTTAGGAGGAGCCAGGAGTGTCTGGAACACAGGCGAGCCATGTGGCCGCGGCTGCAGGAAACTGCTTTGGGAGGAGAGAGACCCGGGGAACCTGGTCTGAAAGGTGGGAGGGGTCTCCAAAGCTGTCAGGGCCTGAGAGCTTGGTTCCATCTAAGGGCACTGGAGAGCCACAAGCAGGGTTTCACACAGGACTTGGAAGCTCTGGCTTGTATTTCTTTAAGAGCTCTTTCTGGCTGCCAGGTGAGGAATGGTCTGAGAAGCAACAGGAGAACCAAGAGGGTCATGGGGGCAGGCAAGAGAAGATGGAGTTTTGGATCATGGTGGGGTTCAGAGCCCAGGAGAAGTGAATGGGTTTGGGATGCAGTGTGGGTGGAGAACAGCTAGGAATAGCCAGTGGTGTCAGTGAGTGGTGAGGGAAAAAGGAATCAATACCCCAGTGCCGTCCGTGTAATCCTGACTGAGACACAGCACTAGCCTCACCTTGACCGAGACTATTACAGTACAGAAAAGAACACCTTCTATATAGATATGCACACCATCTGCTGATGTGAGCCCAGAGCCCTTAGTCTGGGCTCCCTATAAAAATCCCCATCTGCTGATTCCTTTAAGTTATTCCAAAAAGGTTCTCATGGGAAGCGTGGCCAAAGCTGTGCACGTAGATGAAATTCTTCTTACCCAGGCTCCCCATGAACCCGCCTCCTCCAGGGAAGAAGATGATGCCTCGCCGGGGGCCAGAAGACGCTGCCTTGGGCTGGAACAGCCTCACAGGTATGGTCCCAAAATATAGGTCAGTTACCGTAAGTCTAGCATCTTTCTTTATTCTCACACAAGCTTGCAATAATTGGAGAAATCTGAGCATGGAGCAAATTCCCAACTTCTCAAATATTTCCGCCTGTTGGAGGTGAGAGAAAGAGGGAAACCATAGGAGAGGTCAGGACCAATCTGGATTGCAGATGACACCTGTCACCTGTAATTGTGAGGATGTCTTTGCAATCATTTGCCTCATCCACATGGATACTGGGCCCATCAGGAAGGACAGGCTCTAGATTGTGTCCAGAGGAAGGGCTTGGTTTTCAGAATGTCCTCCCAAAAGACTTTGATTGAATAATGGTAGGAATTTGCCAAAAAGCTCAACCACGTTTGGGCTGAGTGGTTGGTCACTGGATTGAACAAAGCCAATTGTCCTAAGTAACTGGCTGGCAACCCTCCTCTTCAGCTCTCCAGCCTCAGATGGCAAAGGGGACACCAGCTTGGTCAGTAGCTGCCATTGCCGTTGGGTTATGATGGATTCTTAAGCCATGTTTGTGTTCAACAGAAGAAAGTGATGGGACCATTAGGGATGTCTGCTGTTGACTCAAGAGGAGGGGGCAATGGCACAAGGCCATTCATTTGCCACATGTGCATAGAATTCCACTGTTTTTAAACTAATATGTTCACTCTAGCTATAACCAAATGTCTGAATATATATCATGAAATATAGGTACGAGTAATATTGCATGTACAAAATGCTTTCCAACCATTTTGGGTCATCTTTCCAAGGAGCTCACATTAAACATGTGTTGTTGTCTTAAGTAAAACAACATGGGATGATAATAATAAAATAAGAACAGTTAACACTTATGAGTCACTTACAGCACGCCAGTACTGGTCCAGGTGGTTAGGAACTAGATCAAGCCTCTCAGAGACCATTCTTAGTCAAGCACAGTTATCAGCTCCATTTTATGGATGGGGGAAACTGAGGCAAACCAAAGTCAAGTGCCTTGCCCACCAACGGGTAAGATGCAGAACATGTGTTCTAAACCACTAAAGTAGAAAGAGCCTGGATTCTGGAGTCAAGCAAATCTGAACTCCAGTTTTAACTTATCACCAGCTAGCTGAATGGCCTTGGCCATTACCTTCTCTGAGCTTCCATTTCCCTCATTTATAAAATAAAACGGTGTCCATAGCCCAAGAATGAGGCTTGGGAATTAGATGTGACCACCATGTGGAGTATCTCCCTGGTGGGTCCTGGCAAGTAGGAGCTCCACCCTTTCTCTTGCTCACAACCACTGTGTCTTTTCCCAGGTCCCCTGGGATGCCCCAGTGCATTCCCCAAGGCTTTGATTTCTTGAAAGAGAACTCCAAACAAAACAATTATTTCCCTGCTTCGGCTGGAGGAGAACGAGGTGAGCTTGGCCCCCATCTCAGGACACCGGACGTCCGTATCGAAACAACTTGGAACTTCACTGGCCAACCCAGCTCTGAGCATCAGGACACCTCCTCTCCGTTCAAGTGGGTTCCAATGCTCACCTCTTCCCCAGTAGTTTCCCCAAACTCTCTGCACTCATCCATGGCTCACACGGTTTCCTGGAGCCCTTCTACCTGCCCACTAAGTAGATGGATGGGAAACTGTCCTTCAGCTCCAAGCTCAAGACCACATTCTCATTGACTGATGTCATCCCTCCCACTCACACTGAAGGCTGCTGTCTCCTTGAGTGCCCTAAGTTTTCTAAGCCATAAGGTTTCTTCAGAACCCCTCAAGGTTTTATTAAATGCTATGGCCACCCATGTGTCTCCCCTGCCACCCAGACTGAATGCTTCTTGTCAGCATTTGGAGAGTCATACGTATCCACGGTGGAACATTCCAGCAGCACAGAGACATATTTTACTTCTTCACCAAACACAGTGAGCCCTAATGGCTTCGTCTAATTCTTTCACCAACGTGATGAGATGGAAACTGTTGTTTCCCTTTCACAGATGAGGAAGCACGCACAGAAAGGTTAAGTACATGGCCCAAGATCCCATAGCCAGGGCTGGGATGCACACACTGGCCGGCTGGTGGCAGCCTCAACTCCTTACCGAGGCCTCTGTCCTCCTCTTTCTACAGTTGCTCTACCTCTGCACCTCCCGCCAGGTAAGCAGCATGAACTATTTGGCTGTTGTCACCCAGTATTAGAATATCGGGGTTAAATCCAATGGGCTGTCTCCTACCAGATGGCAAATCTTTGTTTTTAAATCTGCTGCAGCTGTAGGCACAGGCTGGCCTGTCCACACCCCTGGTCCTAGCTCAGAGCCTGGCCAGCATGGCCACTCTGACATGCTGGGTGAATTCACTTATGATTTGATCAGCAAATGGAAAGCACCCACTAGGCAGCAGGTCTGTGCTTGGGGCCAGGGTTGCCAAGGTGGATAAGGCAGTCCCTGCTTTCAAGGAGCCTACAATCTATGCAGGGGAGAGAAGACCTATAAGCAATCAAGGGCGCCAAGGTCAAAAGATGCTGTGGCTGAAGCCAGTTCATTCCCTGTCAGGCTGGAAGACCTCTGAAGGAAGGAACCAGGTCTGAAATCCTTTTAGAGTCCTTAGAAAGCAGCCCAGGGGTGGGCACTCAGTAAGTGTTTGATGTTGGAAGGAAGAAAAGGGGAGCAGGTGGGAGGGAAGAAGGGAAGAGGGAGGGAAACAGAACCACAGACACAAAAGAGAGTGTGGCAAAGGCTGCCTTGGGGGAGTCTGAAGAAGAAAGGAGGGGCAAGGTACAGGGAGAGAGGAAGGGAGCCCCAAGCCATTACAGAGCCTGAGAGCAAACTCACCAAAGTGAGCATGTACAGGAACATGCAGTGCAGAACTCTGAGCTTGGTGGGATGTTGCAACGTAGAGGGGACGTCTGCAGTGAGGAAGTGCTGAAGGACAGCCCAGACAAAGACACCTACAAAAAAGCTGCCCAGAAGTGCCAGCCCCAGGATAAGCATGCTCCCAATGCTTTGAGGAGCTGTTGCTCTGGGGAGCCAGCCTGAGAGCTTGTGTTAGGAGAACCTGGACTGGTTATACCAGCTGTCTCCTGCCGTCCACAGTTTTGGGGCTTAGCCTTGAAACAGTGCCCTGACCTGTCTTCTTACACGTAAACTCAGCTGAGCCAATAAGAGCTGGAAGGACTACTTCTCTGAAAAATGCAGGCACCAAGAAAACCAGTCGTGCCCATCAGTGGGCGTCTTGGTAGATGGGTTTTGCAAAGGCTTAGCCTAGATCAGGCTCAAACAGCCCCTGGCACTTGGGCATGACATGGTTGCCCAGACCTCTATGGCCTGATTTTTCAACTGTAGAATACAAGACAGCCAGCCTTCCCGGCCAGCCTTCCTCGCTCGCCAGAGGGCGGTTACAATTCATCTCATTCCAGTGAGTTGGCCCAGACCCACTTTGATTGACACATGAGTCTAGGCTGTGGGGGGAGGCAGCGTAGCGGAGGGTCAAGAGGATGTACCCAGATGCCAGCCTGGCTGGCTTTGAATCCTGCCTTTTCGGCTTGCTGGTTCTGTGGCCTCAGATAAGTTATATCTGTCTTCTGCTTCTCAGCTTCTCCTCTAAAGGAAGGAGATAATAACTTGCTGAAGAATTGTGAATCGCGCTGGAAAGAACTTGAGTGTGCAAATATCCTCTTTTTCAAGCCAATCTTATTTAGCTATAATAATTAAATGTACGCACACCCAGGCATACGTAAGACTAACATAAATCGTTGAATACAAGCTCAAAGAATTTTCACAAAGTGGACACACCCGAAGACCAGCACCCAAACCAGGATACAGCACATCTCTAGCATCCCCACGGTCCCTTCTCCCCATCACCACCGCCCCCTCCCCATTATACATCCACTGGAGGTAAACACTGTTGTTCCTTTAACGGCCAAACTCAGTTGACTGGCCTCTGACTTTTATATAAATGTGCGTATCTGCCATGTCGTCGTCTATATCGATCAGTTCATTCATTCTCATTCCTGCATAGCATGCCGTTGTATGAATCCACCAAGACTTTTTATCCTTCAGCCGCAGATGGACCTCTGAGTTTTTGCCCATTCTCGACTGACTGCCTCTCGGATCCAAATGCAATTATCGTCTGCGTTGTAAAAACAGACCTGCTAATTTCAGCCTTTTTCCTCTGTCGGTTGACAAGAAGGCATTGTCAGGAAAGGGTGCTGGAGAGACATCTTCGGAGAGCAGGCTCTGCTCCCTGTGCCTGGGGGCTCACCTGGCAGGCTTCTGGAGCACGTGTGGCTTTGCCAGCACCTGTACTACGGTGTGCAAAGAAAGGTAATAGGGTACATGAGTCACAAGAGATCAGCAAGCAAGAAGTAAAGAGAGCTCAAAAGTGTATAGGAATCACAGATACAAGGAACAAGTATTCTCTCTAGGGCTGAGGTAACACACCTCTAGCCCCGTAGGGTCAAGGTCTAGAGCTTTTCGGAGAGGCGTGGCATGACTCACTGACCTGACAGTGAAGTTTCCCTTTTGCTGTACCAGTGGGACTTGCTGACATCTATCCTGCCTCCTCACCCCCAAAATTTGTTGACAGTCTTCTACCTGCCCTCCTTCCACCAGGTCCTAGGGAAAGCCATTCATTTACAGGGTGGTGTCTTTCTGGAGGCACTCTGAAATGGAACTACCCAAGGGGACTGGAAGGGAGAGCTACAGCAGGAGCTGGAGCTAGAACAGCCACCTGCAAAAGCCTACACACACTGCCGCGGGGACCGGAGAAGCCACCCACGCTACTGGAGCTGGGCCTGCAAAAGCAAGTAGAATAATAATGTGCCCCAGGGGCTATTGAAAATAACAGTCACTAAGCCTGCAATTGGTGGAGGTTAAGAGCTGGGTGATGCCAACAGAGGCAGAGAGCTTAACAGAAAGATCAGAGAAAGCCAAAGAGAACCCGGATGAAAACCATGTCATCCCAGTGGATCGCGCTCTGCCCGAGTCTGCAGCCCCTGCGGAGTGCTGTCAGAAACTGACACACTGGGAGAAATAGATTTTCTTGACCTAGTCCATCCGAGGCACGAAACAAGCAGACAACATAGGCAGACGGTCCAGGGAGGGGCCGTGGAGGAGTCGTTATCCCATCGTGGCTGCAGTATAATCTCTGAGTTCCAACAGCAGCAGAAAGTGAGACATGCTAAGAACCAGGAGAAGTGTGATCCATACGGAAGAAAAACACAGGCCAAAGAAACTACCTTTGAGAGCACCCAGATGTCAGACTTAACAAAGTCCGCAAAGCAGCTACTCTAAGCATGTTTTACTGTCTTTACAATTGTGGGATGCAGTTGCTTCTAACAGACCAAAATACCCCCAGAATCTAGTGTATGGCGCTGTTCTCTTCACCTGTCAGATTATATTCTCTTTTTTTTCTCCCCCTTTTCTCCTCCTCCTCCTCCCCCTCCTTCCCCCCTTTCCTCCTCCTCCTCCTTCTTCTTCATTTCGTTTTGTTAAAGTCTTTTTTGAATTTTCATCTTTACAGATACATGCTATCCTTTCAATGTGTTTAATCTTATTTTTATATATATGTAGGTTTTCCTTTCTTTACAATTTTGAGATGAAGTTTCTTCTAACAAAGTGACCAAAATACACTCAGGATATAGGGTTTTGCTCTGTTCTATCCACCTGTCTGTTTGTATAAATATGTTCCAAGAGCTAAAGAATATCATGCTAAATTCTACCTCTGAAGCTAATAATACAGTGTATGCTAATTAAATAGAATTTATTTTTTAAAAGATTTTTATTTTTATTTATTTATTTGACAGAGAGAGAGAGGGAGAGCACAAGTAGGCAGAGATGTAGGTGCGGGGAGGGGGAAAGCAGGCACTCCACTGAGCAGGGCCCAATGTGTGGCTTGACCCCAGGACCCTGAGACCATGACCTGAGTCAAAGGCAGAAGCTTAACCCACTGAGCCACCCAGGTGCCCAATTAAATAGAATTTAAATAAATTTTTTTTCATAAGAATATCATGCTTAAAGAAGTAAAGGAAGGTATGATGGCAATATTTTATAGAGAGAATGCCAACAAAGGGATAGAAATTATATTTTTTTGAAAGACCAAACTAAGATTATAGAATTGGAAAGAATAATAACCAAGATGAAATATTCACTGTAAGGGCTCAACAGTAGACCTGAACTGGCAGAAGAAATCATGAGCAAACTTGAAGGGAGATTGATAGAGACTATGTAATCAGAAGAACAGAGAGACAATGAACAAAGAAAAATGAACAGAGCCTTCGAGAAAAGTGGGACATATATATCACGGGGGTACCAAGAGAGAGAAGAGAGGAAAAGGAACAGGAAAGTATTCAAAGAAAAATTGGCTGAAAACCTTCTAACGTCGATGAAAAACATTATGCATGTACAAGAAGCTCAATGAACTCTGAAAGAGATGACTTCATGGGGAAATTCTATCACTTAAATAATTAATTCACATTCTTTACAAACTCTTCTAAAAAATGGAAGTGGAGACAACACTTCCCAAATCATTCTCAGTCCAGGATTCTCCTGATATCAAAGACAAAGAAAGAAAAGAAAACCACAGGCCAATATGAACCAGAGACCCTATGAACAGACATATAAAAGTCCTCAACAAAATGCCAGCACACTGAATCCAGCAACATACAAAAAGGATAAATTCAAGTGAGATTTATTTCAGTAAAGCGAAGTTGGTTTAACATGTAAAATTCGATTAAAATCTGATACCACGTCAATAGAATACAGGACAAAAACCACATAATCATCTCAGATGTTGAAAAAGCACTTAACAAAATCCAAAACCATGTCAATTAAAACACTCAAGAAAAATTCCTCAAATAGAAAAGAACTTCCTGATTAAAGACATCAGTGGAAAAGCCATGCCTAACATTGTACTTAATGGTGAGTATTAGTTTCCATTGCTGCTGTATCACCCAGATAACCTAGGACAATCTCCCTATCACACACTGATTAGCGATCTGCGATTTTGATTCCCCTCTGTCATTCAAAATATATATTTGCAGGTTCTAGGATTAGGATATGAACAGCTCTGGGGGGCTATTATTCTGCCTGCCATGTGGTAAAAGGCAGAATGGTTTCTCTTTAAGACCAGTCACAGCACAAGGAAGTCCATTCTCAATGAAAGTCACTCTCAGTTCTATTCAATATTGTGCTAGAGGCTCTAGTCAGGGCAATTAGGCAAAAACAAACAGATAAACAAATAATTAGAGAGACAGAGAGAGAGAGAGATGGATGAATGGATAGATTGATAAATAAATGGCATCCAGATTAAAAAGGAAGATGCAAAACCATTTCTCTTTGTATATGACATTATCTAGTACATTAAAAAAAAATCCTACAGCATCCACTAAAAAGACTATCAGAGCTAATATTTGAATTCAGCAAGGTAGCATGGTACAAGATCAATGTATGAAAATAAATTATATTTCTAGACTCTAGCAACAATCTGAAAATGAAATTAAGAAGACAATTCCAGGGGCGCCTGGGTGGCTCAGTGGGTTAAAGCCTCTGCCTTCAGCTCAGGTCACGATCCCAGAGTCCTGGGATCGAGCCCCGCATCGGGCTCTCTGCTCACCGGGGAGCCTGCTTCCTCCTCTCTCTGCCTGCCTCTCTGCCTACTTGTGATCTCTGTCAAATAAATAAATAAAATCCTAAAAAAAAAAAAAGAAAGAAAGAAAACAATTCCATTCACAATAGCATCAAAGAGAATAAAATATTTAGGAATACATTTAATGAAAGATTGCAAAATGTGTAGTCCAAAAACTCTAAGACACTTGAAAGAAATTAAAGAAGAGTTAAATGAATTCAACCCCTTGTTTATGGTAGGAAGACAATATTGCCAAGATGGCAAATTCATCAGCTTGATCTACAGATTCAATACATTCCTCATCAAAATCCCAACTGTAATTTTTTTTTTTTTTTTTGAGAGAGAGAGAGAGCTGGGGTGGAGGAGAGAGTTAGAGGGACAGAGAAAATCCCAAGCAGGCTCCTGCATGGATCTCATGACCCCAAGGTCATGACCTGAGCTGAAATCAAGAGTCAGACCCTCAACCAACTGAGCCACCCAGGCACACCCCCCAACTATCTTTTCTTTTCTTTTTTTTTTTTTT